>CAJVPT010001335.1:0-21974 GCA_910592055.1 Acaulospora colombiana
AAATCTTCCATATCATAAATAATGCGCATATCTACAGTGTTGGGAATCTCTATGCAACTTTATCAGAAGCATATTCATTCTGAAACAATAAGTTTCACCACGCCTTCCAATATGTTGATCCCCATTCCCCTCACGACCTCCTTCTCGGCCAAAAATCCATCGACCAGTCTTCCAACCATCAGACGAGAATTTTCATAGCCCATGACTTGCTTCAAGGAATCGGGTAGAACCTTTTGTAGAAGCAATCTTTTGGCTTCTTCCTTGGTCTTCAATTTTTCTTCTTCTGATCTTTGCTCCATATCATTGGACCACTCTCCATTCGGCCAAAATGAATTTGACAAATTATCAATCATCGTTACCCAATGAGTTTCAGTAGAAAATGAACTGATGGTCGTTAGAAATGAATTTTTTATTGCTTCGGTATAAGACCTTCGTACGACTCCACGTAACACTGAAAGGACTGTTCTTCGGAGATGCCACTGAGATTTTTCCGACAAATCGAATATTTCCTCAACTACAGCAAAAATTGTGTCGATCAAAAGGTCAGTGTCCTGAGCTGTCAACTGTTTATTTGGCCGCGAACTCTGTTCGGGAGGAGATCGACCCATAATTGCAGAATTTGATGGTGATTCCGTGGTATGGGAGATACCCAAATGCATTCTCAATCTCTCTAAAGTCGATTTATCGTTCGCAACTGTCGGAGAGGTGCTAATTTCATTGGATATCGTTGGCGTCACGGTTCTACTCGATCCCCAAGATGTAGAAATGGCACTCTCAATGCTTTGCCGAGTAATAGTTGCACTAGCCGATGTTGGGGTCTTGACAAGAGTTTCGTCAGAAGTTGCCTGAGTGATTTCCGTAGGGGATGAAACTATTTCCAAATCTTTTTGAAGGGAACTATCCGAGGATCTTTTGGACGAGGCGTCAAAAGACTTTTCGGGTGAGGATTCTTCAAAGCTATCTTTTGTTGATGATGGCGACTCTTGATGGTTTTTTGTTTCATAGTGCGAACTTGAGGCCGAGGCCGTGACAACGCCCACGAGATTTGACATTGACATCGATTTTGAAACGGACAAAATCGATAGTGCCCTCCTTGAACTTTTTGACTTTTCCAGTTTCTCGTTCGGTAGTCCATCTCTTTTCATAAACTTTTGGAGTGGCTCACTCTCACACAGTGAGGCATCACTCAACAATATGTTCAAATATCGTTCCAGTGACTTGCAAGCTTCTTGATTCTTCTTTAACATAAGGCGAGGCATAGTTACTTTTTCTGCTTTTGGAAAGGCTTTTACTAGAGACGAATGCATTTTCTCAAAATCGGCAAATCTCCGAGTCATGATCCACCCGGTTGAGCCAGGCTGTTCAACTTCAATCATATAGGCCAGAGACTTTGTAGAATAAATATATTTGTTGGGTGAGGATTCTGATACATCAGTCATCTTTATTCGCACTCCATCGAGATCCATCATTGATGTTTTCTGACGCTCGAATTGTGATTCGAAATCATTCTCTTGCTCCATATTTTCTCCTTCGAGCATCGTATCAACGGAATTTTCTAGCATTGAATTTTCGGTGACCTCATCTAGAGCTCCCATTAAGATTGCCGCGGACCAATTTCCCGATTCTTCCGAATTTTGCGGCGAGTGTTCATCCTTAACCGAATTCTCAAAAGCATCCTGTTCATTCGAATTGGATTCAAAAACGGGGTCATCCATTGTATAATAAGATTGATGGAAATCACCATCACCGTTCTGGTGCATATTCGGTGAAGAGATCGACTTGACCTCTTCTTGTTGCCTCACGTTTAATGAAGGGTTTGATCCAACTTCTGCATGTTGTTCCGTCTCTTTATATTGTGTCACTTGATCACTTACCATGAAACTCATATCTTCTCCTTGTTCTTTCATCACCTTAACAAAATCATCAAAATACTCATCTTGTAATACTCTAAACACATACTCCTGCGTTATAACAAAACAATTGCAAGTTGGGGCCTTTAGAATTTCCCGAATGCACTTTTTAACTACACCCTCACTGACCACCTTCACAGGATACGTTGCGGCTTCACCAAAGTATGCCTTAAATATTCCCAAGGCGTCCTCCTGAATTAAATTTATGTCTGATTCATAGGATGCAATCTTTCTAAATGAGTCCGCCTGGAGCCAAAATCGTAATAAGTTAGCCGCATTGCGTTCTTCGAGAAAAGCCATAAATTCGGCGAATATCTCTGATTGCCGCTCGAGGATTATTTGCAGATTGATTGAATTAGCAGATCTTGCGAAAGGGCGATTAGGAGGAAAAGGCGACGAGACAAGATTCGGATAAATCTCCGTCGATTTTGACTCTTCATAATTTACTTCTGAACTTGAATCTAGGAGTAAGTTCGATTGGGATGACAAAAGTGATATGTTCAGATTATGATTATTCAATCCGTCAAGCATCGTTTCCGATTGATCATCTGTGCCCCGCGGTTGTTTTAATTTTTTCGCCAGACCGGCTACCTCTTCATCTATGGTGGTGGTCAATTGCTGAAACAAGGTGGCATCGTGAGTTTCGTCTGGATCGTCCTCTGTCAAATAATCAACGATCGTCCGATTTATCCAATCTTGATCACACACAGTTTCAAGTGCAATCTCAAAAATCTGCGTTGCCAATAATTCGGAAAGAAATGCCATCAGAATAAGACTTTGTGATTCCGTTGGAGGCAAGAGACGTGAAAATAATAATTGTGCCAGGGAACGAAGAGTTTGAGCTTGTGACTCTCTATTTGTTGTGTGCGCAAAAAGGGAAGATTGATTTTCTTTACAGTAAGCATCCAGAGGCCTATTTGTAACAATAAATTTTCTATATTCGCGCTTTAAAAATATAGATATATATATATATATTTTTTTTTTTTTTTTAAAAAAAAAAAATACGCCGTTAGACTTATATTAGATGGCATCCGGTAACTAGTGTATATGTTCCATCTTACCTCTCAAATAAATACATACCAAGTGTACAATGAATGTGTTTGCTATCGCAAAACCTGACATAAGTCCCAATTCAACCTTATCCGAATTCTGTAGGCAAGTGGCCAAATTCATTGCCATGACGTTCATGGCATTGCGTACTTGCGTAGATAACTCTGAATCTTTGTTAGGATTTATCGGATCATAATAAAAGTCGACTATATCGCGAATTATGTAATCATATATTTGGTTAAGTGACTCTTCAATGCGTGGAGTAATCTTAAGTTCCGACGAGGTGAACTTTTCGGTGGACAGGATCAGCTGTTTGGAAGATGACCAATTTTAATGTCTATATATATACACATGCGTTGTGCATTATGCGTTATAGGTGTAAAAATGTACAGATAATAATATGTCACCTGTCGTGAATTTTGACAATTTTGACGTAAATATGGTTCTTGCACCGCCACAAATCTTTCCTTAGATTGATTTGCGACCGAATTTCTCAGAATATAACCAAATACACACCCAAGGCCGAGTAAAAATAAAGATGACATCGACAGATATTTCCACGCGAACAAGATAACTAGATTTGCAGCAAAAATGACCTTCTTTGATGTCCTCGAAAAGAAGGTTTTAACTGCTTCAACAGAAACAATCTCCGCTACGAAAATCTCTCTATCTGATAATACCGAGTTTGATAAGGAATTGATGCGGGAAATGGTTGTTTTTAAATCAAAATTTTTCTAATTTATTACCAGATTTCACCAATTCCTCGGCATTTTCAAGCGTACTCTCTTCGACTTTTTTTGCGCCACCCGAAGTTGCCTCAGTCGTTGTTGGAATAAAATTTACCATTTTAGAATCAACGTCGAACTATTTCTAGAGACTCTTGAGTGGCACAGGTTTAGTTCGTTTGAAGCGGTAGAGGTCGTCAAAGAGTGATTAGGTGGATATTTAGATGAACCAAATATATGTACAGTATATGTGTATTTATTTTGCCTCCAAATGTGACACGAAAGAAAGCGTCTAAATATAGGATGGATCGGCTTTACCCGGTGCAGCACGTTTCTAAAACGTCACGCAAAATCCTGTCACGACACGGGACATAAGATCACGCCAGACATTTTTCTTAACTGTTTTAATGTTCTTTCCATACGTACAATAATAATACATGAAAATGAAATTATGTAAAAAAATTAAAATAAAGACCATAATGACTTGCAATCCTCTATGGGGGTTCCTAAAATAATCATATATATATAAAATAATAATAAAGAAATCAAAGATACTCTACGAAATGCTGAAAACTCAAAGGAGGATTAATTGAATCTCATTTTACTATTAAAAATTCTTCTTATCGAGAATTACTTTATTGCGAATTTCCACCAATTAAAATTGAAAGAAAGCACGAGCAAATAAACGAAATACAAATTGGATGATACACACCTAATATGAATTTTAATATTCCACGGGATCGTCCTTGCTGTCAGTAGGTTCATCTTTTATAACAGATTCTTCAATTTTAATAACGGCGGAACGTTCTTCGTCAACAGCCATACGTTCGGTCGCTAATGTTGATTGTGCACTGTCATCATTTTTAATGCTCTCTTTTTTTACTTCAGGTCGATCAGTTTCTACTTCATTCTGCTTAAGTGCTTCCGTGTGTTTCTCACTATCATTGTGTTCGGTCATTTCAACATCTCTGCTGTCGTTACGAACCTCCCCTGTAACCATGATATCATGAGATATAGAAGAGGTTGATTCCAATACTATTTGTCTTTTCTGCCTTGCTATTGTTTCGACCATTGGTTGGGAAATTTTAGCGGGAAGGTAGTAAAGCGATGGTTCCGTACTAGTACGGAGAAAGTTCGCTAGATTCTTTTTTTGCGTCGACCAACATTCTCGCTGATTCCCAAAATTTTTGTTTAGCCATAAAATATAAGAATGTATTTCTTAATGCGCATCGTATACAAACCAATTCTCTATTTCTTCGCTCTTCTGCCTCTCTTTTCTCTCGGGCGATTCTCTCTCTTCGTTCTTGTTCCTCCGTTTTCATCTGATTCACCAACTCTTCATGATCTTTCTTTAATTTTTCTTGAGTTTTTTGAACAATCTGATCACGTTTGATCTCCTAAATGATTAAAGAGATAGTTGAAAAAATCATATATATCAATTCTAATTACTCGAAAAAACTGTACCTACAGCCTCTGTTTTATTTTGACTTTCATTTTTAAATTTTGTTAAAGTACCATTAATTACGCCAAAGAGTCTTTGTCCTCGCTTCTTTACTTCAGCATCTTTCGTGTCCAACCTTGGTCGTTTGGACTAGATCCAGAATTCATTAGGAAAAATATTCTCATTACACCCGTTAGAGCACTACTGAGGAGAAATCGGAAAAATTCTTACTTCCTCTGTACTCTGCCGAGATAGATCGCCACTAGCTCGTCGTTTTGGCAAAGAATCTTGACGTCCAGATCTCACGATAGAGGTAGAAGGAATCACGATGCTCGAAGTCACAACGGTTTGACTATACATGAATCATAAATTTATCAGTCTTTCCAATGTAAACGAACGTTTGAATTCTACTGGACGGTTACCTTGGAACGTTTTCAGAGTTGTTTTCAAGACGATCTACAATTTCTGTAGCCATGTTTTGTCTTAACGAGAAGGAAATTTGATGTGATTTTGTACAATCAACCACGTGTGTAATAATCACATGATCGACAACAAAGTCGATCTTAACCTGTGAAATTGCCACCTTAACCGAATTCAGGGATCACGATTCAGGTCCCTGAACCGCCTAACTTTTTTTATGATAACTCTTTAAGCCAGGTCAGTATGTATGTAACTTGAAGAACATAAATATTGATATGAAAAAAAAATAATAATAAACCTAATTATTTTTTTTTTATCCGCAATCATGCCATCACGGCATATCTTTATTGAAATATTAAGTGTAAGCTATGGATTTTCACATGACGACTAACTTGTCTTTGTATATTATGGAAGAGTTACATTATAAAAAAATATAAGAAATCCATTAAATTAATTTGGATTAAACAAAACTAAGTCTCAATTAAGTATTCGAAATCAGGTTTACTTGATTTTTAATATTAGAATTATTATTAATAGTAGATTACTAGTCGAAATATGTCAAATTATTGCAAAAATTAATAATAAAAAGATTAACAAATTATTTATGATTACTGTCACTTGGAATTTAAAATATTGGCAAAAAATTGGTAAAAAATATTGACATACTGTGAAAAAAAATTTAGCACAAAATTTGGCAATATTGTGACAAAAAAAAATTTTGCATACTGTGACAAAAAAAATTTTTGCATACTGTGATAAAAAATTTAGCAAAAAAATTGATATAGTGCAAAACATCTAAAATTCAAAATAAAATATCAGACTTTCAAAATCCTAAAGTTTTTATATTAAAGGATTTAAAAAAAAACTAATCCATAAGAATGATAGAGCAGATGAAATAGAATAAAAGTTATGGTTTAAAATTTTTAATTAATTAAAAAAATTTCAAGTTTTAAATATTTGAAAAGCAATAGTTTTTTTAAGTTTTTTTTAAGTTTCTTAATAAAAAAATAAAAAATTTGAATATTCAATTTGTATAACTATTTGAGTGACATTTCATTATCCAATAAAATGAAAGTTTAATATTATTGTCTCTTGTAATATTTTTTAATGTTTTATTATATCTCAACTAAATAAAAAAAAAGCTACATATAAACAAGTGTTTTGAGATAAGAGAGACAAATTTATTAAAAAAGGTGAACTTAACTTGATAGATATAGAATCAAGCACATTCGAATTAATGAAGATCAGATGAGTAACGATTTATCAGGTAAAAAATTTTAAAAAAATGATGAGATAAGTAATTAAGGAAGTGATGTTAATTTAATAATAGAACAAGATATTCGGGACAGGCTTTCAAAAAATAATCTTTGGCTGAAGTGAAGAGTGAATGCAAGTTTATAAAAAAGTGAATATGGTTCTTATAACATAAGGAAAATATCAAAATTAATATACTATAATAAATGAGACCCAAGTAGTTTATAGATAGCAGCAGCAAAGTGAAGTTCAAAATTAGAGAGGTTTTTTAATCAAGTAGCTATTGAGAATAATTAGTAAATTGAATCAGTACAAAATGATTTATCAAATAAAGAGTTTGTTTTACTATCAAAAAATGATATTGTAAGTTTAAAAAAAGATTTAGAAAAAAATTTCAATGATATGTTAGTACAAAAGTATGTTAAAATGAGAATTATATTTGAGTACTTCGTGTGTTTATTAAAAAATAGAAAAAAAATGAAGGCAAGTATTGAAACAGTAAAAGAGTGTATAACAATGAGCATAAGTGTACAGTTACCTAAGTTTGAAAGATAGCAAAGTATTGATATAACAATTATATATTGTTTATATTATATTAAGGAAAATATTAAAAACTTAGTAGAATAATTGATGATAAAAATATAGTAAAAAGATATTATATATGAATTCACATAAAAAACAGCTATATAACACTATATTGATTCAAAGAATTTATTCAAGAATTATTATTATCAGAAATAGGAATCAACAAAATAATTAGTTCAAGAATGACATATCAATAGTTAAATATTCTTGGATATTATTATCAATAACACAAATAAGAAATATATTATGATGGACATAAGAGAGAAGATATTGTTAAATATCAGTAAATATTTTTATCAGAAATGGCCAAGTTCAAAAAAAATATAGTAATGTATAAAGAAAAAGATATGAATAAAATTGTACCTACAGTATATTAAATTTATAAAAAAAGAAACACATATTAGTCATTCACAATGAAACTCTTTCTGCTAATCCTCTGACTACACACAAAAAAGATGTTCACAAGAAGTTTCTATACTTCTTTGTTAATAAAGTCTTAATACTTTCATTAAAACAACTTGAAATATAACTTCAAGAGTCACCTTTATCCTTTCTCTTTTGTTTATAAACCTTTTCACTCAAAAACTTGACTTCTAGTGATCAAGAAAAGTCAAGTAACACCTTTGATACTAATAGTAAGAAAGTTTTCAAAGGAAGAAGAACTAATTGTGAAGTACTTGAAGACCTATTTAATCTTTAAAGCAAGAGATATATAGAGATTTTTTATGATAAAAAGGCTTATTTTTCCCCTTCCAATCACTTGGGGCCTCTTAGAGCTATCGTTTTTATGATTTTCTGGAGAATTTTATCTACCTCAGTTTGATCCTGAATTTTTGATAGCACAAATTCTCACCAAAGATGATTGGTTGACATAAAACACATTAGTTTTTGAAATGTAAACAAGCTTCTATTGGTCATATTTATATGCTTCAATGCCATCATTGATGATTGAAAAAAAGGTTTTGGAAATGGTTACCTCCAAAAAGCTCAAGTCCTTTAATAAAAACTTTAGTGATATCAAAAAACCAAGCGATAGGTAATATGGATTGCAAACTCCATTTCTTACTTAAGTTTCTTAAGTGGTGACAAAGCTTTAATAGAAAAAAGCTGAGGTCTAAATGCTTTTCTTAAGATATTCCAATCCGGTGCTTACTTAAATAAAAAACCAGTTGGATTGACTCATCCGATGTCGCAGATAGTGAAAAAGAAGATTTCTTCTGAGGTTCAAGTAAAATAAGAAAACTATTCCAATCAGGTAGATTTCTTTTGAGAAGAGGTTGTTTTTATTTTTGGATTTTTTTTTTTGTGGATCTTGAATTGTCACCTTTTCCCAATTCTTTTTTCCCCTTCCCCTTTTTTAACTTAGCAATTCTTTGGTTTTCAAACAATCTATAGTAACAAACTGTTGACAATGATTCTAGTAGATAGAGATTATTACCAATCTATTAGGGGAGTGAAATATTGTTCCCAAAATCTGATTTAGAGTACTTTTATATGAAGACAAGTTAGTTACTTTGTGAAAGTCTGTAAAATATTATAAATTCATTTCAATTTTTCAATAAAGACATGCCATTGTAGCATGATTGTGGGTTAAAAAAAAATATATATATATATATAAATTTAAAAAAAATTAAAATAATATTAAATAATATAAATTGTTTTAATTAAAAATTATTTTATAAAACTAAAATATTCAACTCTTTCATTGATTTCTTAACAATATACAAAAAAGATATACCCAAAAAAGTTTTGTACTTTTTTGCTAATAAAGTCCTATTACTTTCCTTAAAACAATTTAAAAAATAACTTCAAGAATCCTTTACCAACTTCTCTCTTTTGTTTATATTTCTTTTCAAACAAAACTTGACTTCTAGTAATCAAGAAAAGTCAAGAAACACCCTTTTTACCTATAGTAAGAAAGTTCTAAAAGGAAGAAAAACCAATAGTAAGTACTGAAAACTTATCTTCTGAAGCAAAAGTATAACTAAAGGTTTTATACAGTAGATAAATGAGTGAATAAAAGCCCAAACCTTAAAACTTTTCTTCCTATTGTTTCTATCCTCTTAGAGTTGCTTATTTTTTAGAGTTTTGAGGAATTTTACCTATATTAGCTTGACCTTGAATTTTAAAGTGACACAAAATTGATATAGCTTTTTTAAAAAGTTATTGGTTGACATGAAACACATTGGTAGCAGGATGTAAACAAGCCCCATTGATTGTATCAAATTGTTAAAGATTAAAGAAGTCAGACAAAGTTTAGAATTTTTACTGTAGTTATGTAACCAATATTCATAATATGACTAAATCTTATGTGAAACAATCAATTACTGACTATCACCATACTTTTTACAAGATAAAAGAATACATGAACAATTCATTTGTGTAAAAAAGGTAAAAAACTATGGGCTGAGGTAATAAAAAATTAGTTAATCATAAAGCAATTTATTTATAATATAATACTAGAACAACTATAATTATTATATAATAGTCCTATAAGTAAAAATATAAAAATGTAACTCCTTCCAATGACTTAATAAAATAATAAATCTTAAGATAAATCTTTTGGATAGATTGTTATAATAGTGAAGTTATAAATAGTTTTAGGGAAAACCATCTTGAGACTTATTCAAATTCTTTTAAACCTTTGCCTTATGTTGTTTTTATATATGTAATAGAAGCACAAACTCTTCTATCCACAGATTATGCAAGCTTTTGATCATAACAATAAACTCACTGATCAGCCTATTGCAATATATTTTGATGATGTCATTAATTAAAGAAAAGAAATTACTGATATAGACTCCTCCACTTTACCAAATTAAGTATAATTGAAGCAAAAAAATTATGAGGCTATTGGGATGGGCACTAAATTTCCTAGGTAATAAAAAGGTAATTATTTTTTCAAACTGAAACCTTTAACTTCTTATCTTTTCAGTCAAGCAAAGTATATAAAAAAGGTTATTTCCTTATCCTGATTAAGATGTAAGACCAAAAAGCAGATAAATGTAAAATACTGTCCTTTTCTAGAATTGAGAATGCATTTTTTCAAACATTATGTAATAATATTATAATCAAATGAATACTAGTAAAATTCCTTTAACTAGATATGACTGCTGAAAGATATCAGGAGTTATACAATAAGATTAAAAAACCACATAAGAACCTGAAGTTTATCATTGGTCATTTTGTTATATATAAGTGGATACAAAATCAATACTGAAAGAAAAAAAGCATTGAACAAAACATTGAATCTGAGTAGACAATAAATATTTCAGACAATTATAAGAAAATAATCAAGATTATGGATAGATAAGTTCCTCAGATAGTTAGAAAGAAAAAAAATATCATAGAAGTGTTGACTCTTAATATGAAGAGGTTTCTAGTAGAGGTCTTTTGAGAATATCAAATACTTTTATTTTTTATTTTTCTTTTTTTTTTCATGTAACACAATTATGCATTTTTAAATATATCCTTTCCTTTTATTTTTTCTTTTTTCTTTTGTAGTTTCTTGAAATCAGTTCCTTGAAAAATAATAGGTTATTACAACCTGTTAACAATGATATATAAATTAGAAGGATATTTATCCAAAATCTAATATAGAATAAAATATTGTTTCCAAGGTCACACTTAAAAGTTGAAACTCTTTTAAGAATTGAAAGCCATTAATGAGTGAGTTAACATGAGTTTTAGTTTAGCTATAATACAATTTCCCTATACATTCTTATCAGTTTTTATATTGATTAATAAATATATAATACTAATCTGACTATGGTTTAAAAAAAAATAATAATAATAAATAAAACTTTTTTTTTTTTAAATATTAGCTCATCCTTGTGTCAAGATGAGTGAGATTTATTTTAATAAGCAAAAGACCTAGGGACAATTGGGATGAATAACTATCCATACTGTCTAAGGATTTATAGATCAATGAATAGTATAAAGAGCTACCTATTTACATCTCATCCAATCAGGATAAGATAGTTATATGACCATCTAGTATAGGTATCTATTTGCAAAAACAAACCATGAAAAAACAGGAAATATGAAAGTCACACTATGTTAATTTTCTATTTTACACCTTGATACTTCCTAGAGTGCAACTATTGGCTAACCCATCAAGCGGTTTATTGCTACTTCAAAAAGAGGTGGCTAATGTGCAAAGATTCATCTGGGATACTTAGTACCACTAATGTTGAGAACTACCCATATGGAGCCTTAACTCTACTAGCACTTAATCAAAAATTTTAAAAAGAAAAAGGGTTGTGTTTAAGTCGAGTCTTGTATGAAGAGATGTGATATTGATTAGCTGATCATTATAAGTAGTTTCAATGAGTGGATAGAAGTATTAAAACCCTCCAAAAATATACTAGCCCTAAGTATGATAGTTGTATTCACTGGAGAAGGAATAAAGGAGTCAGGTTGTTGTCTATCTAGGGTAGCCTAATCCAGCCTTGTTCTTTTTGTGTAGTCAATAATAATGCTTTTCATGTCCTGTATTCATCTGTGTGACTGGCATGCAACTTATAGTGGATCCCAGGTTCTTATGAATACTGAGGAAATGCATTCAGATACATGAAATGATCAATGGAAGCTTGTTTACAATCTTTTTACTGACATGTTTTCTGCTGGCCAATCACTGCATGAGAAACTTTGTGCTACTCAAAATTCAGAGTCAAACTAAGATAGGCAAAATTCTCCAGAAAAACTGAGAAAGAGTACTCTTAGAGCCAAACATATGACAAGAGTGTGGGCAATTGCCTACAAGATAAGTTTTCTATCATTGGAAAAACTCTTTACTGTTTCTCTAATAGGTGAGTGAATGGCAGTGCTACAGTTTTTCTTCCTTTCAGAACTTTCTTGCCATTGGTAGGAAAGGTGTTTCATGGCTTTGATCACTGAAAGTTATGTTTTTGTCTGAAGAAGATTGTTTACAAGAGTGAGGGGATGTGAGTATGATTCCTAAAGTTGTTACTTCAAGTTGGTTTAAGAAAAGTGATAAGACTTTATTAGCCATAAAGTAGAAAAACTTTTTATAAATATCTTTTTTGAGTGCGATCAAAGGATCAGTGAAAAGAGTGTGTTCAATAATAAATAAAACTAAAATATTTATATTAATATTTTTTTATATTTTTTAACTAAATAAATTCTAAATTATAATAAAAATTTTAATTTTTAAAAAAATTTAAACAATTTTTTTGTTTCTTACTATGTTAGTTAGGAAAGTTTATTGTGAACATTTTGTTTTTTTTTCAATGTTTTGGGTTATTAACATAAAAGAAAATTTTCAAAAATTTTGATGTGAGTGAAAAAGAGTTTTTTTTTTATCTGTATGTCATAAATATAATAAAAATTATTATTTATAAAATATTATTAATTTAGGTATAAATATTATTTGTGAATTGAAAGGTACTTTATCTCAACTTATGAAAGAACAAATTGAAGTTTTAGTAATCAATTCTACACCAGCTATAATTTGAAAAGCAAATAAATCATGTTTTGATATTATATTAATTGATAAAAAAAAGTATATATAAAGAATTGATTGATTTTATGAGAAAAAAGATAAGAATATCATTTGATTTTTATTTATTATTATTTTTTTATTATATATTTTAGTCATAATTACTATAAATTTTTTATTTATGATATATATTATAATAAATAAGAAAATCCTACAGGTCTATAGTGTAGTGATTAACACTCCATAGGTCAGATCATAAGAACCGTGATCAAATCTTCCATAGAATAATCTTTAAAAAACAGATGATGATCTGCATTTATTGGCATAACTGTATATAACCAATGTTTTCATAAATAGCTTGTCTCAACAGTTGACTGGAGTTCCTGTATGATACAAGCTGATCTATATATAGATTGTAATAAGAAAGAATATCTGAAATTGAATAGAATTATCCCTTAATACAGCTGCATTACCAAACAAGGGAAATAAGAAGAGTAGATATTGAACTGGTAGCATACCACTGAAGAAAGGAATGATAAATTAAATGAAAACAAATCTCAGTTCTCTGCATTAGTATTGTGATATTTGTTCAAGAATTCAAGTATATGGCTATATCAGGTTTCATAGACTTAACTATCAGGAAGTCTTGATGGAAGGAGAAATCTATGAATCACTCTGAAGAACTTAGAATATCAAAAAGTCCAGGATAAAGAAAATTTAATGATCTGATAACTAGACTATTTTTATAATAAATAAAATTTTTCTGGAAATAATTAAGAAGAAATCGTATATCTTTCCAAATAGGTAATAGTTGTATATAGCAGTAGAATAGATATAGTTACTCATATAGATAGGTCTACTTCAAAATATATATAATTACTTGTTAATAAATATGTAATAAGGGGTTTGTACAGATTCCTTAATAGTGACCCGGTAAACATTTGATATTATATCTATGAAATCTGTATAGCATATATGTTAATAAAAGATATGACTCAACAGGAAGAAACCAACATAGTTCTAAGAGCTACAACAAAATCAAGAGATAGCCAGATTAATATAAAATAGATACATAAACAACAATAATATAAAACAAACCCACAGACTAGTCATAGAAACACCAAACCTGAAGATTAAATAGACTGCCACAATACAAACAGATGAAAGCATCATCTGCAGGAAAAAAGCTATTACCAACAACTGTCAAATTACAGTACTATACATGTATTAACAATAACTCATCCCTCCAGGAATATCAAGGATATACCCTAAACATATCTGAAAAACAAGGGAAATGTATGTTCTTCAAGAAAAAAAACAGTCTCATGTGTATCTAGTACATAAAAGCAAAACTAGCTCCAGAAATACACCTAGAAACAACCTTCATCAATACAGTAGAATCTCACTCAACAGCCTAAATAAACTTCTCTTAAACAAACTAGTTCACAACAAACTTTTACTATCTCCTACTATTGATAACAACCCTATAACATACAACAAAAGACTCATCAAAAAATTAATAGATACAATAGAAAGCACACTCACTGAACTGGCCACTATTTAACAAATAATCCACAAACTTAAAAACATTGCAGTATATACTGATAGCTCCTTGAACACAAACCACAGAATGGGTTTTGGATGGCACATTACCCAAACTCCAGGAATTAGCTTCAAAGGGAAAATATATAACTATCCTTCTTCCACAAGAGCTGAATTAGTTGCTATTGCATCATTTTTAATAAAAGCTCTATCAAACAGCAACATTACAATATGTAGAGATAGTCAAGTAGCACTTGATGCCATTTCCAAAGCTCAAGAAAACCTAATCACTATCAGAATACTAAAAAATAGTACTCTAATCAATATAATCAATCATATAACTAAACAATAAAGACTTAATATAATATGGAAAAAATTAAAGCACACAACAATGATCCAAATAAGGATAAAGCAAACATGCTTGCCAAGAAGTTAATCATTGCAAACAAAGCCTCGAAAATCAATTTCATCCCTATAAAAGATAGCCAAAGTCCATGGATCCAAGAGTGGAATTGATAAGTCTTAGATAATACAATATCAAAAACTGCAAGGAACCTTATCAAAGCAAGGCACATCTTTAACTGAAGAATGTTAGACCATAACCTAACCTCAACAAACAGTAACATATTACAAAGTATAGCATGGGCAGAATCAATGATTCACAAATCTCTATCTCAAATAACAATGGGTGCAATTAACAAACTGGATCACAATACCAGATTTTTTAGACTTAGATTATGGAACTTAGAATTGTCAACTAAAGATAAGCTCACAAAAGGATAGCAACAATATATAAAGACAACCTCTACATCAACTGTCAGTACATCGAAACCAACACCCATGCAATGATATATGAAGGCAATAGCATAAATATCTTCAAAAAACTACTTCAGATAATCATGAGGAAATTAGTAGTAGAAAACAACGAACCCCTCAAAAAACACTGAACAACAAACAAAAAAAAAATAGAAAGCGAATGGACTTCTAAGGAAAGAAACTACATTGCAAGGGGACATTAACAAAAAATCTCTTAAAAATAATAAAGGAATATATAACAGCAGAAAATCAAAAAGAAATTCTCAAAAATATCATAGATAAATTCTTGACTATCCTTCAGAACAAATGGCAATTGAGGTGCCAGCTCTTTTCACAATGGGAAACGAATTAAAATATAATCAAAAAAAGGTAAAAAAAAATGAAAAACCCTAGATAGAAAAACCACTACGCACAAATAATACATTCCAGAAATCAACAAAATCATGAAACACTCTAGTCAATATTAAATCAACTGGAATACAATATATTCTTTCAAAACAAATTTTTATGAAACTGATGGAGTCTTGACAGATTAGTCAAGTATATACCAGTACTTGGCAATAAGCTACATGGTAGGACTATTCTTAATAAGTTTAATTAGGTAGCTAGAGAATTAAATTTGTATAAAATAAATTTGTATATACTCACAACAATATTTAATAAACAAGGTGTAAGCCACCCAGTTAAAAAAAAATAAAAAATAAAAAATAAATAAAAAAATTTAAATTTCTATTTTTGATCAAATTAAAAAACATGATATGAGATGGTAAAAGAAATAAAAAAAGAGATATAAATAATAAATAATATATTGATTTTATTGATTTATTAATGATATATAAATAAATAATTATAAATATATGACATATAATTGATATTAAACAAATATGGCTCAAGAAGTTTTTGGAATTATAGAACTTAATATAAAAATATTCTTGTATTTATTTGTGATATATGCTAAAAAATTATATAGATTGATCAATTGTAAATACAATGATGTATATTTGAATTATAACAAATATTTATTTTATAATTATTCTATTTGTTTGAGTAATGTTCAATTGACAAAATATGAGATTAAATATAATCAATTTGAGATTCTTTGTGATCTAGATTTGTATTTACTTAAACATGCAAATGATATAAGTTATAGAGTTAAGTTTTTTGGTTATATATATAAACCAGAATTAAGAATATTTGATTTATTTCCTTATGAATATTATTGAATTTATTCAAAAGATATTTGTTTGCTTTATTTGATAGATAAAGATTAACAACTGATTTTGATAAGAATATATATTCAAGATGTAAGAAATATGATTATATCATGATATTAAATATTGATGAAAGATAGATTATTTCATTTTTATATTGTTAATTAAAATATAGTTGTGAATATATCAATTATTTCGTGGGTATCTTATTAAGAGATTAAAAAATTTATGTTTTACTTAACTATATTTTTATAAATAATAAATATTATGATTGAAATTGCAATTTGATATCATTATAATAAAATTAACATGACATGATAGTTTCAATACTTATAATATAATCTTGAAAATTTGATGTCTTAATATAGTAATAAATAATATGCTGATATGATTATTGATTTATATATTTAATTATGATTTATTTTTATTATTATTATAATGATTAATGGATAAATATAATTTTAATTATATAAAACCATATTATTTGATCTCTTAAAATTATTTTTTGTGATTATGTATAAGAACATTATTAATTTGTGAGTATCTCACTGGGTTTGCTTTAAAGAATGATGAAATTGAAAAACATTTTGTAATTATACAGTATTTTTGAATGAGATTATGGCTTTGATTCAAGAGTGTAAATATTTCTTTTATAATTTTTTAAAAATATAACTCAAAAGCTTTTATCTTTAGATTATTTATAAAATAATGAAATATTGAAAATGAAATATTGTAAATATTAATTATTTGTTAAGTATTATTAAGTTATTATATATATATTTAGAGGAACAAAACAATTTTAAAATTTGATTTGACTTTGGAGAGTATCTTGAATCTAATAAATATGCAATTGAAAGCACTTTAGGCTATATATTTGATACTAGTTAGAATATATGAGCATTCTATTTGTTTTTTTTTTTTTTTTTTTTAGCTGGTGAAGTCATGCCATATAGTTTTTATTTAATTATTTATATTTTCTTATATATGCAAATTGAATTGTGAGAAAATTATATTTATGATAGGAGAAAAATCAATAATTCAGTATCTTATAAACCCTGTGACTTGCTTCAGTTCACCATTAGGTGAATGTTAGCGTGTCATAACTCCACTAACACTGATATTTGTATAGAAGAGAGAGTTAATATTGAAACTGTTCTGTATTATATTTCTCATATGAAATTTGTTAGTTCTATAAATAGGTATTTCTTATTATCTATTGATTCTTCATTCTGAAATGTTTTCTTGTTTTGTGATATAATGTTGTCCCTATTTTATTCTCATTTTATTTTCTTAGATATGCCTTATGTTTTTTCTCATTCTAATACCAGGTTGCATCTTAGCTTTCAGATATTTCTTTTTTCTTGTCACAGTTGTGCCATTGCTTCCTTTATTGCAACCTTGACTGCCTTTTCATTTCTTGTAATTTCCTCTGCTACCTGAATCATCTTGTATGTGACTGCTCCTCTAATGATATCTGTTTGTTCTACTGTTTCATGTTTTCCTTTTCTTATAGCTGGTTTGAGGAGATATTTCCATTGACTTTGAATAGGTTGCAGCTGTTTATTTCTGTTGGCTCTTGTTATACATTCTTGTGTCAGGAGTTTTATTAGTTTCTCCATTATCCTTATTTCATTTAGTCCACATATAAAGGGGTGTAGATCTTTTTCTTCTTGTCTGCCACAGATTATGCACATTGGTGATTTGTAAATCCATGATTTGTATTTGTTTATGTTTGCCAATGTAGGGTGTTTATTGGATCACATCTTTTATCTGAAGGTTTTGTCCCTGTGGTCATCTTGACTTGTTTGGAGAGATGTAATTTTGGAGAGCATCAGGATCTACATAGTTAGTGTCCAGTTTATTTCTTTGGCTTTCTGTCCTATTAGCCATGTTTGGTTTCATTGTAGTGTTTTCCACTTACTGACCTATTTGGTCTTTAAAAGAGTTTTTCCAATTGTTGTAAAGGATAGGTTCACAAACAACTGGTCTTATCTCAGTGTTGTGTTACAACTTGTGAACTGAAGTTTGTGTATTTTTATGATGTCCTTGAAGTTGTCTACGAGTGTAGTAGCTGCTAGTTTATCTGCTTGTTCATTTCCTTTGTCTTCTGAATGATCTTTTATCTTTGTCTATTGAACTTTGATTTGCTATACTGTGACAAATTCTTGAATTGTGTGGGTCAGCAACCCATTCGACCTTCCTAATTTTTTTCCCTTGGTCTGGTTCTTGTATAAACTTTTCCTTATTGCATTAATTGTGCATTGTCTGTCTATAAGAATATTAATCTTTTTGTTAGGGCTGACTATACTAATTGCTGTAAGTATTACTATCAATTCTGCCCTGATAAAGGATGATGTATTCTGTGTTTCTACCTGAAAGGTTGTTATTTCCTGTCCTAATTATGTTTTAGTTACCCATCTGATTCCCATCCTGCTTCTAGTTGATCATCTTGTGAAAGAGCCATTTGTGTAAAACTATATGTTATCCTCTGTTGCTAGTGTTCTTGCGATGTGTTACAACTTTTGAATTGTTCTGGTTGGCGCTTTTAACTTCCTTTCTATTAAGGTTTTGGTAATCGATAAGAAGTCCAGATAAATTTTGGGTGTGTATGTGTGGAGCCTTTCTGTTGATTTTTCTTATCACGTGTTCTATTTCTTGAGGGATGATTGTAATCTGTTGAGTGGGGTTGCCTGGTATTTGTGGACTGTTGTCCTGAAAAAATTCCAGTTGTGCTCTTTTTAACCTTGATGTTTACTGAATGTGCCAGAAGTTGTTCCATAATACATTGTTATTGATTCTTGTAGTTTTTCCTTAATTCTTGATTGTTAAAGAGGTATTCTTTGCACTTGAACATTAGTAAAGTCTCTTCATTTCTGATTATGTGGTTCACGATAACCCTTTAGTTGTCTAGTTATTTCTTTTTCTTTGTTATTATAGGTTTTCCTTTTTTTTTGTTGCCAGCTATTTGATTGTTGATTGGTGTTAGGTGAGAAGGATGGGGTTATTGTGCAAAAGTTGTTGGTGGAAAGATTGTTGTCTCCTTGGTTGAGTAGTTCCTTCCTGTTGACTTTTAACTCTGGTTTCATTTGTGTGATCAGTTCTTTTAAGTCTTTGTACCATTCAGGTGTTCTACCTTATCTCTCCAGTTTCATTCTTATTTGTTGCCATGATAAGATTCTAGTTCTGCTGTCATTCAATAGTTGATCTCTAAACATTATCTTCCTCTTTTTGAGTGAGGTTCTATGTTTGTTGTACTATTCTTCTATGACTAGTTCTTTAATTGTCTCACCCTTGTTTCTAACTGATTTTTCATATCAGATGTATTCTGTTAGTACTATCATGATTCCTTGTACTTTGAGCATATTCAGGATATCATTTATAAGGTTGTTCCTTTTCTTGATCCAGAATGAGAGTTTGTCTATCAGGACTGAAGTGTTTGTCCAGTAGTTGTTCTGAAGTTGTTGGAGTCTGATCTGCATAGTGATACCTGCCAAGTTGTAGCTGTTTAATCTGTTTATTAGATTCTTCCTGTGAATGAGGATTTGTCTGTCCCATAGGTTGAACATCTTGTAGTTGAAGTCAGCATGGAGGATGCAGTTCGGTATTGTTGAAGATAGGCTGACCTTGTGCTTGAAGATTTTATTTATTTTGCTGCTTATTTTGTCTCACTCTTTCTCAGAAAGGGCTAGGTCGTTAAGAAGGTATTCTATTGCAGGAAAGAGAGCCTGATTAATGATATATCGTGTCTGCTTATCTGTAATTTTCTTCCAAGTCAGTATTTTGGTTGTAATGCCTATCTTTTCTTTGATCATATTTTTCTGTCGAGTCTTCTTTCCATCTTCTGTTATTCATACATCCAGAATTCTTGTTGCTTTATCTTTCCTGAGTGGTAGGATTCATGTTCCATTGAGTTGTATGCTTTCTTCTCTTTGTTCTTGAGTTACATTTAGACAAATCAGGGACGATTTCTCCCCATTTACCTGAATATTATTTATCTTTAAGAATTCTGAGATTCACAGGCTTAATTTGTAATTTTTATTAGTAGTAACTGTTTAGTTATTACAAATGAGTAGTCATACATATATGTTATAGTAAATCTATTTTATATAAATAGTTGTATATATATTTAATTAATGCTATATATAACCACTACCAGTCTAACCACAAACTGGAAGCCTGCGTGATTCCATCTTAATTATTTCTAGAAAAATTTTTTATTAAGAGTATTCAAATTATCAGCCCATTGAATTCAGTATCCTGGATCTCGGTTTTCGATTCTTCAGTGTGGTTCACAGATTTCTCCTCTCACTAAGGCCTCCCGATAGTCAAGTCTATGAAAGCCGACATAATCACATGCATAAGAATAAGTCTTTAGAGGCATGCTACTGGTTTAGAGATTTACTCTTCTTATTATTATTTTCATTGATAATGTGGTTATGTCAATGGTAATTCTATTCGATTTCAGATCACAACCTGATCACAATCTATATATAGACTGGATGCTATATTAGAAACATCAGTTAGTTTATGGTTATACCAATGGATAGATTCTTTTTCTTATCGAGCTGGTCTTATATCTTATTGGTAGAATCGAACCCAAATCTTATAATCATTGACCTTTTATGGAATGCTAACCACTGTATTATTGGTCCATTGGTCCTTGTTTTATTGTCATACTTGGATCATTGGATCATTATCATAAGATAAATGAGATCTTCGTATCACTTATAGCTTATTTTTACTTGGTCCTCATGTGGTATTGAACTCTGGATCTAGTGATTGTGACCTGGAAGTACTACTACTATGCTATAGATCCATAGATCTATGTGAGTATTTTATTTGTTTCTTGATAATGATAATACTATATTTATAAAATTATTTATTTCAAGAACCAAATATAATATGAGTAATTGAAGTAAAAATTATAATTGAATATAGTAAATATTTACTAAGTATTGTTGAATTATTATATATATTGTCAATCTATCCAATAATCTCCAAGTCAGATAGATAGACGGAACAACTATAGCAGTAATTTACTTTAAGTTAAGTGAGAATATCTCTGTCATGGTATACTAAAGTTGATAATTCAAGAATAGTAGAGATTACACAAACACATTAAAAGAGGCTTTGAGTGATTTGGTTTAATTAAAAGATTTATTAGAGATATATAATGTCAAGAATAAAAGAATTCAGTAGGTAAAATCTTGGATCAACTATTTTGGATAGCTGGCTTTTATATATATAATTGAATATTAATTATTTAGTGACCAAAGTGATCAAAGTGACCAAATCTACCAGATTTGCCAAATTAGGCCAATATGCCAGATCTGCTAACCTGCTAGCTAAATATAGATAAGATATGAAAATTAAATAATAAAATTAAATAATGCGTACTACGTCAATTACTACTTTGCCCTAATGATTGGATCTACTCTATGAACCAATGAGATACTCCTTGCATCACATGTGTCATATGATCTAAAAATAGAACTAAAGTAATATGATAGACAAAAACTATAAATAATAATTAAAGGAAAATATAACTAATAATTAAGG
>CAJVPT010001336.1:0-21973 GCA_910592055.1 Acaulospora colombiana
CCTCACTAGGAAAAATTAAAATTTTTAAATTAATAACTATAAAAAAACTATCCACAATTGTTCTCCATTATCTAAATAATTGATTTATAGCATTTCCTGACTTTTGTCCCTATTAAAGTAAAGAGCTATGAATTTTGTCCCTCAAAAAAAGACATAAGTAATCTGCGAAATTTTATATACTAAATACTTTAGGGACCCATCATTAGCTGTAATATCATTCTTCCAAATGGACCATCTAATCCAATAGTGGCAAGGGATAGGATAAATCAAGAAAAAAATGATCTCTCTATTATTATGGAGAATCTTCTATAATCCCCTTTTATGCAAGATCCAAAACAACAGCAACCTGGATTATTCTATAGAAAAAGAATAGTATCTTAACTTTAGTAAACCTGAAGAGAAGATGAAGCTCTCCTTAAGGCAGGCAGTAATTGTCTACATGAATGACATCATTTGGATTGCCAAATTCAAGAAGGATCTATAAAGATCTTGGAAGAAGCAAAAAAGTTCTATATAGCAAAAGACTTTCAGATTAATACAGAGAAGTTAATTATTCTTACTATTAACCAAAATCTACAAGTTTCTGGAACTGTTCAGGCTGGAACAGAGGATACTATAGTCCATGAAATCAACAAGAAGAACCAGGCTAAATTTCTTGATGTTTAGTTAGGACTGAGACAAAAAAACTAAGACACCATCAGTATTATAAAATCAGATATTAGAAAAGTAGTCCAGGCAATAACCAAGAAGAAGTTGACAGAAAAATATGCCCAATATATTATAAACAGGATCCTGATTTCAAGAATAGAATACAAAACACAACACACACACCTGAGTGAGAAAACATGCAATAATCTCACAGCCATGTTTAGAAAAGTATTCAAGAACAAGACCCTAGTCTGTGGAATGATTCCAAATAGTTGTATTCACAACAAAGGAATATATGGCCTCAAAAGTATCTGGAAGATATAGCTAGAAAGTTATATACCTGCACTTTTTTGTCAGCTTAACAATAATGAGATCTCTGATATTGCTAGTATAATCAGACTAAAACAAAGCCAAATCAAATATTGGGAGCCAGGTAATTTTCTAAGCAATTCTATCAACTCTAACAAGTTGACAAAAGGAAACCTAGCAGCTACAACACTGGCTTTGATAAAAAGTATACAAGTCACTTTTTAAAGTTGGAGATAGAAAAACATATTTGATTATCGGAGAGATATCAATCAAATCTATACTGCAAAAGGATAAAGAATACGGAAAAGCCATTCCATCACTATAAAAATACAAGATCATGTTTCTAGACCAGCTAATCAATACTACCACAATAATGCTTAAGAAATAGAGAGCAGTTAAAATTCTCTATAGCAGATGCAAGAGATCAGTTCTCTCCTAGTACAAAAAAGTGAAGGAAAAAACAACAGTATATCTAGATCTCCTATGAAACTCTCTATATGGGCTTGAATGAATAGTTTATAATATGCAAATTGAGACATTCCCAACAAACTCAGATAGAAAAAGATTTACTGGGCAGTCCAAGCTAATACTTTAACAGATACATGGGAAAAGACAGCATCCATAAATAACAAAACCTATTTCACTTCATATTAGCTAGTATATGATCTTACTAGTAATAATACTCATCTTCAATCAAACAGCACAGAGCAACTATTAAAAGTAGTCCTATCACAAACCCACCTTCTATCACAGCTTAATTGATATAATAATCTAAGAAAAAGGAAACAGATTCTTCTGCCAAGAAACCCTACAGACTGGCAGACAAATGCAATTCAGCAAACAGTAGCTCTACCAATTTCCAGACCAGTCGAAGTAGAGATCTAAATCGAAGACTGGGATATCACACTAATAGAAAAGCCATACAAACAGAAGAACAAAAAATGAACTTAAGAGCATCTTGAGATATAACAAAAAAAATATAGCTAATTAGTTTACATTCTACACAAATAGCTCTTATAAAAAAGGAATAATAGATAGTGAATCTGAAATGGATTTAGCTTGAATTATAATAGAGAAAAACAAAATAGTTAAACAGTTCTCAGCAGGAGCATCCACATGGCCATCAGTAACTAGAACTGAAATACTAGCTATTTTCACTGCACTATATATAGCCCTCCAAAATACAATAGTTACAATTTACAGATTACAATATTGCAGTCAAAGTATGGAAATCTATCCACTCACAAATAGAGACATCTATAAGAAGATGAATAAAGATCACTAATTGACCACTTTAGAATAAGATCAAGAACCTAGTGAAGAACAAAGACCTGAATTTGGAAATTCTAAAGTTGAAAGCCCACAGAACCAACAGATTCAACAAACAAGTAGACTTACTTGCCAAACAGGCCAGAAGAAGAATCCAATAACTTGGCATCAACTACTAGAGCTAGAGAGAGTTCTCATGATAGCAGCATGGGAAAAATACACAATAGAAATTGATATTAGAGATTTCATTAAAATGTTCAATAAGAAAAAAATTAAATTAGACTGGATAACACAGAAATAAATTCAGGATCTTTGAATCCAAAAGAATAATATTATAGACTAATCAACTTTTTGGAACCAGTTCAATCCAACCAATACCTTTGATATCTCTTTAAAAATCAATAAAGAAAAAGCTTTCCTAATTAACTTAACTCACAATGAACTTCCAGTTCTACAGATACTTAAGAAGAGAAAATCAGAAATGTATATCACAACCACTTGCCCAGCATACGAACTTCAAAAAGAGACACTAGAATATTTTTTTGAATGCCCAGTCACTAGGGAAACTCAGAAAAACTTATGGCAAAAGGCAAATAAAAGTTCAAGAAACTCATCGGTAAAGAAATAAAAGGTAAGAAAGAAGTTCAATCTAAAATAAGTGACTGGATAGACAAATAGTTAAAAGAAATCCAGAAATCTGATAGGGGCCTTTCAATACTATCTATGGATATATAGAAGAAAGCAAGATCACCTCCTTGAAGAAGTATTTCAAAGAGCAGCTCAAGATTCCATCATCAAAAACACAGAGTATAATCAATAAACTCTGTCAAAAGATAAGAGCAAAGTTTAAAAAGGAAATCTGGAATACTTGCTATGTCAAAATTATAGAATAAGAAAAGAAGCAAAACATTATAGAAGAGAACAAAAGAAACAAGAGGCCCAAACTCAGACCTGATGAATAGATTGAACAGAATCAAAAAGAATTGTCATTACCTCCAGAGGATTCGAATCTGGAGGACATCAAAGAAATAAAAGAAAAGAAGTATATAGCAATTATTAAGGATTGGGTTTGTCACAGAATAAAGTGGTTCAGTTTTTAACCACAGACAGAACTTAGAATGATTTATAGTAATAACCTGTAGGCAATGATTTTATTAATTCGAGGAATTATTCAAATTAGTAAAGGAGCGAAATATCATTCCCTAGGTTGCATTCAGAGAAATATTTTTTCAACAACAAGTGAGTCAATATATGAAAGTCATAATAATTTGTAAATACTTAGTATATATACAATAAAGACACACCATGTTGACCTGACTATGGGTTAAAAAAAAATAAAAATAAAAATAAATTAGAAATGCTTTAAAACTCTTTCTGCTGATCTGTCTTCTTTTTCAAAAAAAAATTATTTTTTGGTAATCTTTTTGAAAAAGTGAACCAGTCCAAATATACAAGAAAAAACAACATATCCTTTGAATCAAGTTACCAAGTAATTTCAACATACATATAACAAGTTACCTAGAAACATCAAGGAAAGAAGTATATACTGCTTTACTAATTTTCTTTTATTTCTTTTTCTTAAAAATTTTAGGAGAAAGAAAAGAAACCTGTAAACTAATTCACAGTTAGAAAAAAGGAACCAATATCAACTTTACATAGTTTACAGCCAGGTCAGTACAGGTTAACATCTTTCTTGACACTATAAGAAATCTAAAAAGCAATCAAGCCTACTCAATAAATCAAGTTGCTCTAGTTACTTAAAGGCTCAGAAGAATATTAAAGCTCTCTAAAGACAAGACAGTCAAAATGTATATACATATAGTACACAAACAATATACTTATCACTTATCTTGTTATGTAAACACTAATATGTAAAAAGCAGATAAGCAAAACAAGTATACATATAAAAGTGACAAGCAAAACATGCACATATATATATAACTTATTATCTAAACAAGTTAATTGATATTTCATATAAGTATGATAACAACTTTTAAAAGTAGGATAGAATCATTAATATAAACAAATAAACATATCAAAACAACAAATAAGGTTTTTCTGTATTGCTTAATTAGAATATATAAACAATAATAATCTTAGAAAGGTTTATTCACGATCTAAAAATAGATCATTGATAAATATAAATAAGTATTTATATGATTTATCAATAGATTTGAGCTATTAAATATAAAAAAAAAAAAATTCTTTTCACTGATCCTCCTTTTCTCAAAAAATTTCTTTTTTTAATAATTTTCTTGGAAAAAGTGAACCAGTCTAAACATACAAGAAAGAAGTACAAACTTTAGACCAAGCTATTAAACACTTATAACATACTCAACTATATATATCAAACTATCAGAAAATATCAAAAATAGAGGTATACACTGTTTTATTAACTTTTTATTTCTTTTTCTTAAATTTTTTAAAAGAAAAAAAGGAAAGCTGAAAACTGATTCACAGTTAAAAAAAGAAAGTCAATATTAACTTTACATAGTTTATAGCCAGGCCAGTGCAGATTAACATTTTTCTTGATACTATAAGAAATCCAAAAAGCAACTAAATCTATTTGATAAATTAAGTTGCTTCAGTCACATTAAGACCTAGAAGGATATCAAAGTTCCCTAAAGACAAGACAATCTTAATATACATACCTATCAAAACAACATATCTATTTCAAATCTTGTTATATAAATATGAACATGTAGAAGCAAGACAGAAAACAAATATGTATATATATACATTGTTGTTCAAACAAGTTGATTGACTTTCTATACAAATATAGCAACAACTCTCAAATTAGGATAGGATTACTAATGTAAACAAATAAATAACCAAAATAACACAAGATTTTTCATATTACCTAAATAGATACATATAAACAACAATAACACAAAAAGTTTATTCATAGTCTAAATTTAGAATACTGTTAAATATAAACAAGAAAAACATAAAATATTTGACAACCGTCACATGATAAAATAAAATACATATTCAATATCTATAATATTGATACTATAGATATAGATAAAAGCTAAAGCAATCTTATAAATAATACAAAATAGAGAAGACAAGATATTAGATATCTTAATTAATATAGTTAGAAAGTATGATAAAAAAGATAAAATGTGGGTAACATAGTAGCTGCTTTAACAAAAAAAAGAAACAAGCATCAACTATAGATACACACTCTTACTAGAAACATTCACAATTATAGATAGGTTAATTGCCAAAATATTAGAAGTAGATAGAGCAACCTTTCATAAAGAATACATTCTAATACAATACATTACGTATCTCTGGTAACAAGGTAATAGAAGAAAAGAAGATCTATAATAACAATTTCTAGAAGACAAACATTTAAATATAGTTAAAGGAAACAGTAATAAGGGAAAATAAAATATTTGTCAATTCATGAAAATAATTATGAAATTAAAAAATGAACAAACATTAAAAACTGAAACAACAACTCATATAATTAAGAAGGAAGATCTAATAATGAAGGAAATTTGTGAGAAAGTACAGGGTCCAAATATTACAGAATTCAATACTTACTTTACCAGAAATTATCAAGAAGCGACAACAAACAATTTCTATTACATAACTAAAAAGAGAACTTATAAGATTGATATTATGTCAGCCAATGTTTCAGGAGATACTAAAGTATGAGTGGTCTATAAAACTACTAGCAGGTCAAAGAAACCTATTGCATACAGAATTCCTGAATGGTAATAAATGGTTGACCTTCTATGTTAATGAAGAAGAAGATCTTCTAAAATGCATAGAAGAAATAAATCATAAGGAATAAAACTTTAGCATTCAACAACTAAACTCTAACAGGAAAGAAAATAATACACAATTTAATAAATCAAATCAACAAAGTAACAGAAAGAAATTCTTTGAGAAGCTGATACTAAAAGAAAGCAATGAGATCTTCTATATCAGTTTGATAGACATAGATCAAAAAACAACCCGATTTCAACTAAAAGAGTATCTCAAGAGATATGGTGAAATTATAAATCTAAATATATATAGCTATCAAAAATACAAGATTAGAATGAGAGCATATATCAAAAAACATAAACATATTAATATCAACTTGGAAAATGTTTGAATAACTCCAATAGAAACAGAAATGGCAAGAATAATTTTTATCAAAACAGAGCTATCAGAAAAAGATATCATAGATATAATAATTCAATGAATATTTATTCTGCAAGATTCTTTGAAACAAATAAAACATACTTAAACTTGGTAGCCAGAGCAGTAGGAGAAACAAAAGCCAAAGTCTATTATATACCAAGAGATTCCTGTACATTGCAAAAATGCAACTTTATAGTAGTATATTTTGAAAACAAAGAATATCTGAACAAAGTATGCAAACAATATGTGTTTCTACAAGGATTACAACTATCATAGAGTGCAAAACACACTAAAGATCACACAACCTTCTTAAGAGATTCAGATATGGAAGAACGGAACACACCTATTAATAAAATATCAAGAGCAATCCAGAAAAAAATCATAGAAATTGACAATGATTCAAATTCTAATCTGGAATTAACTAGCTCAAAAGAATTTATAGATGAAGAAAATAAAAAAGAAAGAAACACAATGAATCAAACTCCAAAAAGATTTGTTCCAAGATATCCAGCCACTGGAAGCAACAGAACACTATTAAACTTTCAAAAGGAGAAACAATAAAATAAATATAGAAAGACCTTCAATAGCAATATTAATAGCGAATACAATAATGTATAACAAGAACCATTGCAATTGATTCTAAATAATCTAGAAAAACTCAATAATAGAATATATAAACTAGAAACAAAAAACTATCCATCTTTTAAGATAAAAGGCAGAAGGAGAGCAAACTGCTCCTAAAAGGCACACCAGTTAAAACAACCTATGCAAGAAACAGTGGGTCTTCCTGTTCTTCCCATAACGCAACTCAAAAAGTGAATCAGAGGACAAGAATAGAGACAATAAAGATAAAGTAACAGCAACAAGAAGAGTTAAAAATATTTATAGAGAAACAAAAAACAATATTCCAAAACAAAGGAAAAGATAAAAAGGTCGAAACAATATATATAGTATAGATACAACAGAAAGTAGAATAATTAGAATAGACTCACATAATATAAGAAGCATAACTAATATGACAAAACAACAAAGCCTATTAGAAGATATAGAAGAACAAGGAATAGGAATAGTAGAATTAAGTGAAATAAAACTCATCTCCACCAATAATAAATGGATCTTTAGGAATCAATCTTTTTACAAACATTATTTTAGCATAAATGAAAAAACCTCATATGGAGCAGAAGTCAGCTTACTAATAAAAAAAGATCTAGAAAAAAAATTGCATCAATCTAAAAATAAGAAGGATATATAATAGCAGTCAACTTTTGGACAAAACAAAATAAAACCTGTATAGTATAGGTATACCTACCAAATGACAAAAAAAAAAGTCAAGGGTGTCAAAATAAAGTCAAGAAACTAATTTAAGAAAAACTAGAAAAAAGATTTCATCTAATCATAATGGGAGACTTCAATATAGTATATAATCCCATGGAAGACAGAATATCAATATTCAAGGCAACATTTAGACCATCATAGAAACCAGAAATTTCACTTTTTACTTTTCTTGAAGATGGAGACTTTATTGATATATAGGCAATTTGGGAAGAAAAAAACAAATCCCCTACTAGGAAAAATACCACAAGTAAAAGTAGAATTGATTATTTGTGAATTTCCCATAGTATGACACAATTCACAATAATTCTCTTTGAAAATAAGAATATATCAGATATAACAGGAAGTGATCATACAATGTTAATAGTTAAATTGCAAGATAAGAATTTTTTCTCAAGAAGCAAGATTTATTATTAATCCAACAAGACCATCAAAATAATAGATATCAAAGGATCTATAGAAGAATAATGGAAAAAGTATTGGGAAAGTGTAGATTACAAATTCAAGACAAAATTAATGTCACTACTAGAAAATGAATCAAACAAGACATCAATAAAGCTATAGGTAAATTAAATATGAGAATGCTTTAAAAACCAGATAACCTCAGTAGCCTTCTTTAAATTGGCAATCAAAAAAACAAGACCAAATCAGGAAAAGAAGTACCGACCAAGACCTGAATTCATTAAATATAGAAGAGCCATCAAACTCAATATACTGTTTAAAAAAGCAAAGCTGGCCAAAGCACATGAAGATATACAAACCCTCAATATAATAATATAAAAATATAACAAAAAACACTATTCTGAACTTCAAATTAATAACTTATGTCTACAATATAGTATAGAAAATATACCTTGTGTAAAAATTCAAAAAGAAATTCAGGACACAATTGAAACACTCAAAACAGTTTTTCAAAATGAAGAAAGTAAGAAAACAAAAAAAGAGATCAAAAAAACATTAAAATGAAGATGCGACAATCTCGGAGGCAATCAACAAAAAATGATCAACTCAATCTTAGATAGAGAAAAAGTTAAAATAGTCTTAGATAGAGTAAAGACTACAAATAATGAACAAGAATACATTACAACAAACAAAGTAGAGATAGAAAGAGAACTCCAAAAATATCATAAAGAAGCCTTTAGAAAACAAAGTACTAATTTTGACTATTTGATTGAGGACTGGAAAAGGGAATATGAACTTAGAATAGATATTAATTACATATGGTATGAAAAACTTTTAACTCCCATATCCCAAGAAGAACTCTAGCAAACTCTACAAATATTACCAAACAATAAAGCTCCTGATAGATTACAAATATATTATGAAATACTCAAGAAACTAAGCATCCAAGGAAAAGAATATCTTCGAAAGATATTGAACAAGTTCCTGAAACTTGAAACTACTCCTGACAGATGGAAACAAAGCCACATTTATCCAATTGACAAGCCAAAAACATGGAATTGCAAATTACAAAATATAAGGTTAATTGTTTTTCTTGAAGTCACCCGAAAATGTTTTACAAAAATCTTTACCAATAGACTCAGTAATATTTACAAAATATATAATATCCTGAAGGGTCCAAACTTCACAGGTCTACTTGGAGAAAGTACAGCAGAACCTATTCAAGTATTGAATAATATTTGTGATGAAGCCAGAGACAATAAAAAAAAACTATGAATACTCTTTCAAGACATAGTCAAAGCATATGATACTATAAGTTTGGATATACTACAAAAGGCAATAGAAAGAATCAAAATTCTGGTAGGATTCATCAAAATTATAATGAACCTTTTTGCAAATAAAGAATTCAAGATACTATATGAAAATGAATTAACAGAATCAATAGTAGCAGAAGATAGTATTGATCAAGGAGAAACCATTTTACTACTATTATAGAGAATATTTTATAACCCTTTATTATACAAAATTCAAAAGGACAAGAATAAAGGATACAAAATATTAATCAAGTAAAACCTAGATTTTGATAAAAAGAAAGAATATAAGCTAGAATCCAGACATGCTGCAATAGTTTTCATGGATAACATGATATGAATAGCTAGATAAAAAGAGGTTATAGAACAAATCTTAGAAATAGCAAGAATCTTTTACAAAGCCAATGACTCCCAGATCAATAATAGTAAATTAGTTCTTATTACTATCAACAACCCTAGTCAATATTCTGGGAGTGTCAAAACAGGAATAAACAAGGAAGAGGTAAAAGAGTTAAATATAAATGATTATATTAGATTCCTAGGTATATGAACAGGAAATTAAAAAACTTTGGTAGAAATAATAAAGAAAATTAACAGAGAAATCAATTTGATAACTAGAACATTGAAAAAGAAAAAAATAACAGATAAACAAGCCCTTTATATTTTAAATAGAATCCTAATTCCAAGAATAGAATTTCAAATGCAGCATAGTATATTATCATGAAAAATACACAATGACCTAACAATCCGATTTCGAAAACTATTCAAGATTAAAAGTACATTATATAAATTGATACCTAATAGTATAGTACACCACCCTAAAATCTATAGCCTCAAAAGCATATAGATGTTACAAAAAGAAAGCCAAGTTACAGGTTTTTGTAATAGACTAAACAATAAAGGTCCAGCAGGACTCACAACTATTATTAGGCTTAAATAGATACAGCTAAAACACTGGGAACCCCAAAACTTTCTCAACTATAAGAGACTAGATCGAATAGTGAACAAGAGTAACTTCTCTATACAAATACTTAAATTGCAAAGGGTCTAGAAATAACTTTTCAAAGCTGGAAATGGGATAAAACTTTTGAATAGAAAAAAGGAAACAACTCAATTCAGGAATACCTATCAAAAGAAGAATAGAGAAAAGCTATTCTATCCCTACGCAACAACAGATTAATGTATCTTGATCAGATCATAGAGAAGAAAACCATGAGGCTAAAAAAGTAGAAGTTGATTCAATTTCTTCTGAAAACAAGCAAAGAACAAATTCTAGATTGGCACATCAGACTATCACACCTATTGACACCAAAAATATTAGAAAAAATGATGGAGAAATAATATAATAACAATATCTCGTGGGAACCTGACTATCCAAAACTCAGTCTAAATAGAGACAAGAGACAAAAAACCTGATGTATTCTGAACAAAAGTCCAGCAAGATTAATCTGAGGAAAAGTTTCAAAATCAGAAAAGGAAATGGTATACTTTAACTGTAAAGAACAAGCAAAAAACCAGGAAACAACTTTGTTCTAGTGCAAAGGATGTGAAAATGGTATACTCAGTAATGGGGCTTGTATCATAAATCAAAATAGAGATAAGCTCTATAAGATCACTTTCTTGAACAAATACAAATCAACAAGAATTGCCAAAAACTAAAGATTCTGATAAAAAAAAAATACTGGAGAGTAAAATAGTAAACAAGATCCAGAGTACTACAATATCTCAAGAAAGTGAAAACCAAATACCACAGATAATATTGAAAGATAGAAAACAAGAATTATTGAAGAACACATTCAAGAAGGAATCTATTAAGACTGGTTAAAAGAAATTTTACAATTAAACCTTAAAGAACAAGAGAAATTTTAGTTTTACTCAGATGAATCTCTAATAGACCATGGAAAAGAAATAGCCAGAATGGGGATAACATAGATCCAAACAAAGGGGAAAGGTCAAGGAAGTAGTTTCCAGACAAGAGTACAAAATTGGCTATCATATACAAGAGCAGAATTAGTAGTAATAGTTATAATTCTATTGATAATACCAGTAGAAAGCTCAACTAAAGTCTATATAGATAGTCAAATATGTAAATCTAAATAGAAAAAGATGATCCAAAAATGACTCATAAAAGATGGCTGAAAGAGAAAAATTGATCCCTTTGGACAAGGATGTTAAATATTGTCAAAACAAAAAACATAAAGTTGAAATTGATTAAAGTTAAGGCACATACCAATATCAGTGAAAACGATCTAGCAGACAAGCTGGCTAAAGAAGTATTAAACCTCTCAACAATCCAGTAGAAGGACCTTAAATCTGACAAGATTATTACAGAAATAAAATGATAAGATATAACACTGAATAGTTCCATAAGACAATTCATAAAAAGAATAAATAATAAAATAATAACATATTGCTGATCACAATAAAATTGAACCAGGGACAAATGAAACCTTCAAATAGAGGATTAGCAGAATTATTCATGGAACATGGTATGAAAAATGCTAAAAAAGAAATATACATGGGACACCTCTTTTAATGCTCACAGCAGAAAAGTTTTTTAGTGAAGTTAATCAATAATAAATTACTGACAATAACAAAACTAGTGATCAGGAGACCAGATTTATATTATAAGAATAACTGTTTAATATATGACAAATAGGAGAAAACAATAGAACATCTTTTAGAATGCCCAAGATATAAAAATTCAATGAAGAAAGTCTGGTCAAGAGGAGTAGAGATATATATCAAGAATTTAATAAAGAGAGGCAGAAGTGAAAAAATCAAGCTCAAAAAGAATACAGTAATATCCCAACAGTAGATAGAAAAGAAATGAGAGAAATAGAAGTATGGGCAACAAAGCTTATTAAAAGAGTATCCACAAATAATCAAAACTCAGTTAGTTTTCTCTCAGGATTGATTAAAAAGAATCTATTAAAAGAAGTAGAAGAACTCAAATATGAAGGAAAAAAGATAAGAACAGTTGCCAGAAAATGGATACTCTGTTACCAAAAGAAGACTTTGAATTACTTCAGAAAAGAAGTATAGAACAAATAATGTGAACTAGTAATAAAATGGGAAAGAGCTTGAGGAATTTTCCAAAAAGATAAATTAAGATGGCCCATAAAGTCTTATTCAACAAGAAAAACAAGAAAGCCAAGAGAAGAAAGAAAGAAAATGGAAAAATAATGTTCAGAAAAAGATTTAACAAGAATAATAATAATGGAAGTTAAAAGTGAGATAAAATGGTTGGGTTTTAGGCTTGGTCAGAACTTTGGCCAGTGATCTGCAGTAGTGATTGTAGGCAATGATGTTTATAGTAGAAGGGTATTCACCCAAACTATAAATGGAGTGACAAGTCACTCCCAAAGTTGCACTTAGAGTTTAATAATAAACTAAGACAAGTAAGTTAGCGTTTTAGCTTTAACAACACTGTAAATAGTACAGTCTATATTATGTTTAATAAAGTATATATAACTAATCTGATAGCAGGTAAAAAAAAAAAAATTGAGCTATTGAACATAAATAAAGCATAATTTATAACAGTAAATGCTCTAATTAACCTCTCAAAAAAATATGATGAACACTCTATCCTATGGGCCTCACAACAATTACTATAATAAAGAAATAGTAAACCCAATAGATCAATAGCCTTATTATTAGAAACATATATAATCTTAGATAGCTTTATTGCTAATATATTGGGAGTTGATATAACAACCTTTTACAAGGAAAGAATTTTAATTCAGTACATTATATATCTTTGGTAACAAGGTAAAGAGATAAAAGAAGATCTTCTATAATCTTATATCAATGACAAGTTCATGGAAATTATCAAAAATCCTGAAAACTATACTAAACCAGAGCAACAACCAATGGAGATCATCGAACAAGTAGATAATGAATTAATAGTAAACAATGAAGTAATAATAACATGTATATAAGAAATAGAAGAGTTGGAATTACAGGAGCTCCAAGAAACAATCAAAAGACAATGTATTAGTGAATACAGCTCTTATGCTACTAGGAATAGAGACATGGTATCATTAACAAATCTGTACTTCATAAAAAGAAAAGGAATCTATAGATTAGGTACAATAGCAGCCAATATTCCAGGAGAAGACAAAACCAAAACATACTTAGGCAACATTCTTAAACTTCTATAAGAAAAAGAAGCCTGTTGAGAAAATAATTCATTAATAGAAATGAGTGGTTATTTTTTTGGATACAAGAAGAAGAAGACATTACAAGATGTATAGAAGAAGTCAACCAAAAGAAGACAACTTTGCAATTCAATACATAACACCTCTGGCTATCTTAAAAAAACAAAAAACAGAAAGAAACTTAAATAGAAAAGTCTTTCAAGAACCAAAGAGAATACTAAGGTCTGACATATATATTTAATAAATATGGATAAAAAAGTCAATAAGAACCTCATAAAGGCATATCTAAAAAGATATAGAGAAGTCTAAAATATTAATATCTATAAGGTAAACACAAAACCATGCGTAAAAGCTTATATAAAATGGCACAAATATCTCAACTTATATCATGAAGCAATCTAGATAACTCCAATAGATACAAAAATATCAAGAGCTATATTATCTAAGTTTGAGCTCAGTGACAATGAAATCAATCAGATATTAATTGAGAGAAATGATCATTCAGCAAGACTTCTAAGTATTGACAAAACCTATACTAGTTTGATAGCCAGAGCATTAAATGGTACTCAAGCTAAAGTATACTATATATCCAAAGATCCCTACATACTCAAAAAGTATAACTTTACAGTAATCTGCTTAAAAACAAAAAAAGAAAAAGATAAGGTATACAAACAATATATTTTCTTACAGGAACATTGCCTCTCTTGAAGTATCAAACATACTGTATATCTAAATTAGAAAAACAAAATCTTAAAGATGAAAATAAAAATACAAGATTTAGATCCAGAAATATATAAGTAAATAATGAATTAATATCAGACACACAATTAGATAATAAATCAATAGATTCTATTTCTACTTCACCAAGTTATCATAGCTTTAGAAACCAGAGACAAATCAGATATAGAAGAAATAATAAAATAAAATAAAAGAAAAGAATACTTTACAATAGGAAGCAATAAAGAATCAATCAAAATTAGTGAATTAATAGACATAGTTTTCTTGAAAATAAGGAAGACCTGAAATAGAAAGCACTTAAGATTCTTTAAAGAGTATTTTAGCTAATCTGAAAAGACTACATGCTAGAATAGATACTTTAGAGGAACAAACAGTCTTCAGAAAATCAAGACTAAGTAATAAAGGAGCAAACTATTCCTAAAGATATACCAGTCCTTAATAGTAATCAAGAGGAGCAAGAGCCCACTGTCTTCTTATCAAAAACTGTAAATATGGACAACAAATGAATGTTAATAAACAATAATGAGTTAGAAAAAATAGGGCATCTAGATATCTCAGCGTTTTTACAAAATGAGTAAAAAGATGTTTTAAATAATAATAGTAAACATAAACTATTCAAGAAAATCAAAAAAGATAATAATATAAATAAAAAGGTGATTAGAATTGATACACATAATGTCAGAATGATTACAAATAAAACAAAACAACAAAATCTAATTGAAAAGATACTAGAATAAGGAATAGATATATTGAGATTATGTGAAACAAAACTAATACAAGTCAATATACAGTGGGCATTCAACAACTAGAAAGACTACAAATACTTTCATAGTATTCACAAAGATACACCATTTGGGATAGGGGTTAACCTATTAATCAGAAAAGATTTAGAAAAAAAGGTCACATCAGTAGAAAAAAAAAATATTATTGCCATCAACATGTTTATGAAAAAAAAAGAAAATTTGTATTAAATAAATCTATATTCTTTTTAATAAAATAAGATGTAAAATAATACAGAATAAGATAACTAATCTTATTAAAAGAAAACATGAACAAGGCTTTTATACAATAATAATGTGAGACTTTAATGCAGCCTATAATCCATCAGAGAATAGAAAATCCTCTTCTAAAGCAAGCTTCAGACTATCATGGTAATCTGAAATTCCATTATTCAACTTTCTTGATGAATGGAACTTTATAGATATGCAAGCTACATGAAAAGGCAAAGAAAAAACTTCAACAAGAAGAAACCTAACAAGTAATAGTAAAATAGTCAATATTTAAATTTCTTTTAGTCTAACAAATTATAAACTACTCTGATTTGATAATCAAGACATGGATGATATTATGGAGAGTGATTACACCACGTTTTCAATAATACTATATAACAAAGATCTTTTTACAAAAAGCAATATCACAAAACCCACTACAAATATACCAAGGAGAATTGATATAAAGGAAATATCTCTATTACAATGGTAAGCCTTTCAGAAAAGTGTAGATTATAAATTTAAAATATTACTAGAACCTTTGCTTCAAGAAGTATACAATCAAGATGAAAAGGAGGATTAGGTAAACAAGCTGTAGGAAACTTTTGAGAAACTATTATATAAAGTAGCCTTTAACAAACTGACAATAAAGAAAACAATCCAGACAGAAGAAAAGCATTACAAACATAGTATAGAATTTATCGGCTATAGAAAAGCACTACAACTTAAAGAACTTTACAATAAAGCAGAGACATCAAAAGAAATAAATAAGCTACAGGTCCTTAGCTTAGCTATAGAAAAACATAATAGTACCTATAATTCAAGTTAACAAATCAAAAACCATTGCATCCAGTATAGTATCTCTAATATACAATGGAAATCCTTAAAAAAAGATATCCAAGATACTATAAAAGGTCTCAAATTTATACAGTATATCAAAGATTGGAAGCCAAAAAAATAAGAGATGGTAATAAAACTGCTTTGAAACAGAGATATAATGATTTGAGAAACAATCAGAGATAGATGGTCAGCTCCCTAACCAACTGAACAAAAAACAAAATAGTATTAGACAAGATTAAGATTAAGCAAAATGATAATGAATATATCACAATACAAAATTATGAAATAGAAAAAGAAATAAGATAGTATTACCATGAGGCCTTCAGAAAAAAAAATGCTAACTATAATAGTTTATCAGAAGCATAGAAAGAAGAGTACAAACCAAGAGAATATATCCAAACAGTTTGGTATAATAAACTATTCAAATCAATTTTACAAGAAGAACTAAGTGAAATATTGAGGACATTTCCTAACAACAAAGCTTCAGAAAAATCTCAAATCAGTTATGAATGCTGAAAAGATTAAGCCAAGAGAAAAATAACTTCTTGAAAATAATGTTAAATAACTTCTTAAGATAGAAAGTCACTCTAAAACATTGAAAACAGAGTCATATATATACTATAGCTAAACCTAAACCTTGGAATTGTGAACTCTCAAATACTAAACCTATTCCTTTACTAGAAGTCACAAGAAAGTGTTTCTCAAAATCCTTACCAATAGAATGAAAAATATTTGTAAAACCAATAATATTCTCAAAGGACCAAACTATGCAGGGCTGTCAGGAAAAAGTACAGCAGAACCAATTCAAATTCTCAATAATATTTGTGAAGATACTAGAGAAAACAAAAAGAAACTGTAAATACTTTTTCAAGATATTGCAAAAGTATATAATACAATTAGTCTAGATATACTAATAAAAGCAATAAAAGGAATTAAAGCTCCAAAAGGTTTCATAAAGATAATAATAAGCCTATTTAAAAATAGAGAATTCTAAGTTATATTTGAAAATGATCACATAGAATCAATAGTAGCTAGAGATAAAATCGATTAAGGGGAAACTATCTCACCTCTACTTTATGGAATTTTTTATGACCTTCTCCTTTGCAAAATTCAGAATGATACATAAAGAGAGTACAAAATGCCAGTTACATAGAACCCTGATCTAAAAAAACAGACTACAAGAAAACTAGAATTAAGACATGCAGCTCTAGCCTTCATGGATGATATAATATGAATAGCAAAATCTAAGAAAGATATGATGATGATTATGAAAACTACAAGAATTTTCTACAAAACCAATGATTCTCAAATAAATGGCAACAAATTAGTCTTGGTTATTATTAATAATCTTAATTACTATCTAGAAGAAGTAAAAGCAGATACTAAAGAAGAAGTGATTAAAGAGCTCAATAGAACAAAACGGGCTAGATTCTTAGAAATCTGGATAGGCAATTAAAAAACACCAATAGTGCTTAAATAATGAGTGCTTAAAGAAGTCAATATAGTCACAAAAGTCCTTAATTATAAAAAGGGGACAGACAAATAAGTTCCCTATATTTTGAATAGAATATTAATACCTAGAATAGAATTTAGAATATAACAAAGTATATTGTCCTATAAATATGTAACACTTTAATAATGGCATATAGAAAACTTTTCAAGAATAAGAGTGGCTTATGCAGATCTATGTTTAACAGTATAATTTACTATCTAAAGATCTATAATTTGAAAAGTATCTGAATATTACAAAAAAAAGCCAAGTGATACAACTTTGTAATAGACTAAATAATTCTAGACCAACAGAAATCACAACAATTATTAGACTCAAATAAGCATAAATAAAAAATTGTGAACCACTCAATTTATTAATCTGCAAATCCTTAATTCACTTAACAAACAAAAACAATTTCACACTCCAAGTGACCAGAATTGTTAAAAATATGGGAATAATATTTTATAATTGAAAATAGCAGGATATCTTTAAATGGAAAAAGAAAAATATTTGAATCAAAGAATATCTTGCATCAGAAGAATATAAAAAAGTCATATCATTACTTAGAAACAATCAACTGATATACCTGGATCAGCTGATCGATCAAGAAACCAAAAAAATAAGAGACTGGCAAATGTTTCAGCTTCTGTAAAACACAAGTAAAAAACATATATCAAAATGGTTCCAAATTATAATCAAAATCCTATTAGAAGAATAACTAAAGCAGTTCATAAGATCCTGAAGAAAAAATTATATGAAATGAAAACCAGAATACTCCAAAATAGAATCTAATCGAGACAAGAAGAAAAAATTGTAGATAGTGATGAGAAGCAAAAGAAATCAAGTAACTTGGAAAAAATTAAGACAAAAAAAAGATGAAAACTTTATAATAGTGAAGCACTTAGTCAGTTGTAGTACCAACAATAATCAGGAGACTAATATATAAAAATACTCAGGATATTTGGAAGGCACAACACTAAATAGTAATTATATCATAGAAAAAGTAATAGAAGAGATATACACAGTACTATACCTCAACATGAGAAAGTTCACCAGAAGAACATGAGATTTAAAAATCTCCAACCCTAGGTCAACATTTGAAAAAAAGATTAAAGAAATAATTTACAGAAACAAAAGTCTATTCAAGATCCAAAATAATAGAGTAAATTATGTGGATATTGAAACTTGAGAAGAATCTATTATCAGAGAAAATATTAAAAAAAGAGCATATCAGAATCATCTGATAGCTACATATATTTCACCATAATTTTGAATTTAAAGAAAAGCTAATCTTTTATTCTACAGTAATTGATCACTTATTAATTATAGTAAAAAAGAAATGAAAATAGAAGTAGCTTGGATTCAGATTGAAAAAGATAAAAAGAAAAGCAAGTTTTAAATAGGAATAAACAAGTAGTTCTCATCTACAAGAGTTGAATTGATAGCAATTATAACAATACTCCTGATAGTTTTAATTAAAAGCATAATAGAGATCTTTACAGACAATCAGGCATATATTTTCAAGTGGAAATCTTTAGAAAAAGAAGATTCAAGAAGGACACACAAAAGATGGCTTAAAGAAAAAAATTGATCCCTCTAGGCATATATAATAGAGCTAATAAAGAAGAAAAATATAGATCTAAAGCTCACAAAAGTAAAAGCATACTCAAATAATTCTTATAATGAAGAAGCAAATATCTTAGCTAAAAAAGCTCTAAAATTTCTACTGATTGAATGAAATGATCTCACTTTAAACAAAATTATTACTGAAATTAAGTGGCAAGAAATGACTTTAGATGATTCAATTAAGCAGTTTTTAAAAACATTAATAAGACAACAGCCTATCAGTGGACACAATAAAATAGAACAGAGAAAAAATAAAGTCAGCAGATTTTAAAACATTAGGCTCATACATAGAACTTAGTATGGAAAAGAGTTAAAGATGGGTACACATGAGATGCATCTTTTAAACAATTCAAACAAAGAAGCTTTCTTATTAAACTGGCCAATGAACTACCTATTCTAAGTAAGTTGGCTATAAGAAAACTGAATCCTATAAGCAAGTAAAATATATTTGTATGTAGTCAACAAGACAAAACTATAAAACACTTGTTAGAATATTCAGCCTATAAGAATTAACTAAAAAAGATATGGAATAAAAGAGTAGATAGAATTATTAGAAACTTTAAAGAGCTATTATGTAAAAAAAAGAAAGAGGCTAAAGAAAAAAAATCCTAGATCGATCATTGATAACTGAGAAGAAATAAGAGAGTTTGATAAATAAATCTCTAAAGTAATAGAACAGGCTTCTAAAACTAGTTAAGATATGCTAAGTTTTTGTACTGGTCTTATAAGAATAGATATTATTCTAGAAATGGCAGACCTAAAATATCAAGATAAATACATAGAAAGAATAGCAAGAAAGTGAATAATAAAAATGCAAAGAATAGTTTGTAATCAAGTTCAAAAAGAAGTCTAGAACAAGAGATGTAAAAAGATAATTAAATGGAAACAAACACAAGGAATTGATAGAGAAAACAAGACAAGAAGACCTTCATGTCTTTCAAGTCAAAAAACTATAGTATGTTCCTGAAGAAAAGAGATTCATTACCTAAAGAAGGAAACTTCAAAGACAAGGTCTTCAAGAAATTCTAAAAAGAAGAGTAGAATATGAAATAAAATGGTTAGGTTTTAAGCTCTGTTAGAATCTTGCAAGGTAATCTGCAGTAGTGATCTATAGGCAATGAAATTAACAGTTGAAAGAGTCTTTATCTAAACTACTAATAGAGTGATAAATCACTTTCAAAGTTGCGCTTAGAGTTTTAATAATTCTTTAAAATAGAGATGAGTAAGTTATATAGAGACAAGTGAGTTAAATAGAGACTTAGCTTTAGCAATATATTTTCTAATGTAAAGTATACATATGTTTAATAAAGCATACATACCTAGCCAGACAGAAAGTTTAAAAAAAAAATTAATTATACAATGATATAATTAATTTCGACCTGTGAGTTAATAGCATAGTGGTAATGCTCGCAGGTCACAATTACAAGATCTATAGTTCAATACCACTTAAGAACCAAAAATCAAAATTACCTTTCTGATCAGATTTATTGATTATTATGTGAAAGTCATACCCAATTATCTGGAACAAGCTTCAATCAGGTCAGGCTGCATGAAGATGAGACTTCTGGCCTTATGTCGATCAAGGGACTGAGATCTATAGTCATACTACTGGAAGAATTGCATGAAGAAAGGCTTCTAGTCTAACCCGCCATAAATACTCCACAGATCCCTTGCCCTGGCAGTCTTCAGGACCCTATCCTTCTAGCTCAGAATATCCCAATATGGTGTTTCGTTTAAATAAAAATTAGTCAAGCAGGACTGATCTGATGCCACAGATGGTGACAAAGAAGATAAAGTGCCCTCTTCCAAGATCTGAGCAAATAATATCTCTGGAAGTATTGAAAGATAAATTAAATCCCATTGAATACATACTATATAGCCTAATTTAGTGAATATAATACAAAAATTTATAAAGCTTACTGCTAGATTAGTTTGTTTCACTATTTATGACTGTGTATTTGATCTTTCAGCCCCTAACTGGATCTACCCCACTTACAAAGTGATAGCAGGTCCATCTAAAGAAAACTGTAATAGGTTATCATTAATCTGTATGTATATAGAAATATATAGTTTGTATAAGATGATTGATGTGATACCTAGAATTTCATTATCTAAGATGTTAAGTTAATTCTTAATAAAAAGTGCTCACATCTAATATCAGTTGTGATTTAAAAAAAAAAAAAATTTAATTTAATAATTAAATAATTAATTACATATAATTAATTTTAATTAATTACAGAATAATATAATTAATTTAATTAAAATAAATAATTGATTATGACATTGTGTAATTAATTAAAATTAATTAAAACTAATTACATAATGATGTAATTAAGTAAAATTAATTAAAACTAATTACACAATGATATAATTATTTAAAATTAATTAAAATTAATTAAAATTAATTAAGCAATGATGTAATCAATTATTTAATTAATTAAAATTAATTAGATCATTGTATAATTAATTATTTAATTAATGATATAATTAATTAAATTGTTTTATTTAACTATTTAATAATATGATTAATTTAATTAAAATAAATTAATTAATTATAATATTACATAATTATCCTCGCTAATCCTCTGATCACACACAAAAAAGATGTTTGCAAGAAGTTTTTATACTTTTTTGCTAATACAGTCTTAATACTTTCATTAAAACAACTTGAAGTATGACTTCAAGAGTCGTCTCTACCCTTTCCCTTTTGTTTACAAA
>CAJVPT010001337.1:0-21971 GCA_910592055.1 Acaulospora colombiana
ATGGAATAAGATGGTTAGGATTTTAAATTCTGTCAGAACTCATAAGAAGAATCTGCAATAGTAATCTGCAGGCAATAAAATTAGTAGTTGGAAGGGTTTTTACCTGAGCTACTAATGGAGTGATAAATTACTTCCAAAGTTGCATTTAGAATAGTAATAATCAAGACAAGTGATTTAATTAAAGATTTAGCTTTAGCAATTCATTTTACATGTATAGTATACTAATGTTTAATAAAGCACATATAATTAGCCTAACAGAGGGTAAAAAAAAAAAAATAAAGAAAATAAAATAAATAATAAGCCTTTACTTATCACAAAAATTTTTATTATTATATTATATTCAATATTGAAAGATGACACTTTACAAATTGATACTTTTATTTTTTAAAATCTTTTTGTTTTTAGTAAAAAAAATATATACTTAAGTCTATTTATATTATTAATAACTTAAGTTTTTATTTAAAAAAGTTTTTAATTAAGCAAAAAAAAAAAATAGTAGCAATTCTTGAAAATAAGTTTCAAGTATAAAAACTTCTTGTGAATATCTTTTTTATATATCATTAGAAAATTAGCAAAAAGTGATTTTTTTTATCTATCAATTTTTTTTGAGTAATTATAGCCAAGTCAAATTGTCAGTTTATTAATCAATTGAAAACAAAAGTATATTTTTATTTAAGTAGCATGATATATACTATAGCTAAACTATTATTTAAGTTCTGTCAGAACTGCAAAGAGTGATCTGCAGTAGTAACCTGCAAACAATGATATTAAAAGTTGGAAGGGTCTTCACCTGAACTTTTAATGAGGTAAAAAATTACTCCCAAAGTTGCACTTAGAGTGATTACTGAAACAAGTGAGCTAGTTAAAGTTTTAGCTTTAGCGATTTATACTATATGTATAGCTTACAATTGTTTAATAAAGTACACATAATTAGCCTGACAGAGGATTTAAAAAAAAATAAGTTTTTATATGTATTTTTGTATTTTTTATTTGAGAGAATAAATAGTATATTAGATAAGATTTTAAGCAAATTTAATATTTCAAAGTAGAATTCTAACAAATTTTTAATCTAGATTTATTATCTAATAGTCACCAATATATTAAACCTGAATTAATGTAAAGATTAATAAATAATTATTGAATTATTAATTTAACTATATTTTATTCTAATAACTAGAGACTTGAAATTTTAAACAATTGATCAAATATTGATCCAATTTCTAAACTAGATCAGTTTTTAACTGATAAGTTATATCGATACATATAATATTTATTAAATAATTATCAATGGATTCAAATATTTTTCAAGTAAACTTTTGCATCTGAAAAAATCAAATTTAGCTGTATCTATTGAAATATTAGATCTATTAGTCAAATATTATAAAATACTTATTAAATTATAGATTTTTGAAAGCTATTTATAAAAGATAATAAAAATTTGATAATTATTTAGAATAAAGTAGATAAATATGATAGATGTCAAATTGAAAGTGAAATATTTGATTCTGTTATATATTCACAAAATATTAAGGACTTATTTATATTAACTCAATTTGTGAATTACAATAGAAGTATTGATTTACATATATCTAAAGTAAATTTCATTCCTTTTTATATATTTGGTAAACTTTTCAAATAATGTTATTAAATATTAATTAATCTTTATTCAGTGATACAAACTGATTAATTCAACAAAAAATAGATTTTATTTTAGATTTGAAAATAACATACTGTAAATATTGAATTGTAAAGTATTGAATTTTATCCAGTTATATATAAATATATAATTTCTATTTATAATATTTTTAACTGATTTATTCCATTTATATTATAGATCTTATATATCTGTTTAACAAAAATGCAATTTTTTTTCCAAAATTTATATAACTATCTCTAAAACATGATTAAGAAACTATAGGTATTTTTATTTGAAAAATATCTTTTCTTATTAACTCAAAATTATTGTTAACTTGAATTTCTCATTAAATATCAATTTTGAGCTTTGACCATGAAATATTAATAAAGATTCTTTTCTTGAGTTACATATCATATAACATGAGCACCAATCCTGTAGTTCCAGAGTCATATAATATAAACAGTTTTACAAATATTATAATTATTCTATTATTAGTATGAATTAATAATACTAATAGAGTTTTCATAGTTAGTAATACTTTAGCAAACTTAGCAAATATAGTAAACATATTATTTATAGTAATTATAGATTTAAATATATAATTGATAGCATATAGTTATAATAGTTTAATGTCAAATATTGTCATATTTAGTAGTAGCTAAAACCATATATATAGGTATCTAAAAATCTTGAGATGTTAATATCAAAACATGTATCTAAATTATTAATAGTATCTTATAAATAAAATATTTATTTTTATAAATAATTATGTAATAATTTAATTTTTTTCACTGATCCTCTGACACCTACAAAAAAGATATTTGCAAGAAATTTTTACACTTCTTTGCTAGTAAAGTCTTAATACTTTCTTTAAAAAAACTTGAAGTATGACTTCAAGAGTCATTTTTATCCTTTTCTTTTGTTTATAAACCTTTTCACTCAAAAACTTGACTTCTAGTAACCAAGAAAAGTCAAGTAACACCTTTGATATCAATAGTAAAAAAGTTCTCAAAAAAAGAAAAACTAATTATGAAGTATCTGAAAATCTATTTAACCTTTGAAGTGAAATATTTATAGAGATTTTTTGTAATAAAAAGATTTATTTTCTCCCTTTTTGACTGTCTTGGTCCTCTTAGAGCTCTATTATATATCAGTTTTCAGCCTTAATCCCTTTTAGGCAGTCTTGGCATCATATCAGATTTGATCCTAAATTTTTCTTGAAGCTTTATATTTGAAATAATTTATTTTAATGTATCTTTTATTGTTATCTAGAATCAACTTTTTTCAAACAAGTTATAATTGCTGATTATTACTCTTGGTAACTACTCAAAGTTTTTATCTTTTATTGAGGTTGAGATTAATACTGAATGTTCCGAACTTACTTTAATTATTCTTCTTTTCAAGACCTTATAAGCTATTCTAGTTTGTCTCCTTGCATTTTTCTTGCTATTGATAAGTATCATTCTGGAATAGATCCCTTACTTGTTTTTTGTAAGAGTTGAAGCATTTACCAGTCCCATACTTCTTTAGTTTCATAGTTAATAAGCTGATCTATATATATTAATTTATTGTGTTTAAGTAATAGAATAGTTTTACTATATTCATTTATTATCAAATAATCTTTAATTGGACTATTTATGATACTTCAATTAAAGACGTTACTTCACTTTCAGTTATATAAGATTACCTCCCTATCTTTGGTCAGTTTCAATACTTGTAATGTGAAATCACCCCTTCTTGGAAGATAATTTTATAAGTTACATGTAAACAGGTTGAAAGATTCTTAGTACCTAATTTGTGATTACTTTGACCTGATAATTATTGTAATTCCAGCTGGTCCCAAATTATTTAATCTATTGTACAATCCTATTATCTGACTTTTTTTTTGTAATATTCAAATACTTTTTAAATTGTAAATTTTAAAATGGTGTACTACACTATTAGGTATAGATCAGCATAGTGTGACCTTATTTTTGAACAGCTTTTTATATACAGTACCATTATTAGAGCATTACATATTTGCCAAGATAATATACTATACTATATTTTGGATTTGATTTTGAGTATTAGGACTCTATTTAGAATATAAAGTGCTTGCTTGTCAATTAACCTTTTGTTCTTTATGGACTTGTTAACCATATTGATTTCTTTAAGTATTTATTTTTTTAGCTTAATAGCAGATTTCTGGTTACCTATCTAAATCTTTAGAAATCTTGTCTGTTCAACTCTATCCAATTCTCTAATTACTTCTCTATTGACTCCTATTTGGATTTTTTCTAGATATTGATTAAGATTGTTAATAGTAATTAATATTAATTTGCTACTATTAATCTATGAGTTATTTGCTCTATAAAAGATTTTTGCTTCTTCCAGAATCTTTTCTATATTCTCTTTAAATCTTGTTATCTATGTTGTATTATCTATAAATGTAATAGCTACATACTTTAACTCTAGCTTTCTTCCAGTGTTTTTCTTTAACTCTGGATCTTATGCCATTAATATTTTGTAACTTTTCATTTCATTATTCTAAATTTTGTACAATAAAGAGTTATAAAATATCCTCCATATTAGTGGTAAGATAGTTTCTCCTTAATCAATCTTATTTCCTACTGTAATTATCTTAGTTAAATTTTTTTCAAATATGACCCAAAATTCTCGATTTTGAAATAGACTCATTATAATTTAAATAAAGCCTTAATTCTATTTATTGCCTTTTTTTTTAAAAAACCCTCTGTCAGGCTAGGTTTGTATGCTTTATTAAATATATGTATACTTTACATTAAAGAATGTATTGCTAAAGCTAAGTCTCTACCTAACTCACTTGTCTTTATTTTAAAGAATTATTAAAACTTTAAGTGTAACTTCGGGAGTGATTTATCACTCCATTAATAGTTTAGGTAAAGACCCTTTCAACTATTAACTTTATTGCCTGCAGGTCACTACTGTAGATTACCTTGCAATGTTTTGATAGAGCTTAAAATCCAACCATTTCATTCCACAATCCACTCTTCTTGTTAGAATTTCTCAGAGGCCTTCATCTTCAAGGTTTCCTTCTTCGGGTAATGAATCTTTTTTCTTCAGAATTATAGTTTTCCAGCTTGAAAAATATAGAGATCTTCTTGTCTTATTCTCTCTATCAATTCCTTGTATTTTTTCTCACTCAATTATCTTTTCGCAACTCTTGTTCCAGACTTCTTTTTGGACTTTGATTATATACTCTTCTTTGCATTTTTATTATCCATTGTCTTGCTATTTTTCCTATGCATTTACCTTGACATTTTAGGTCTGCCATTTCTAGAATAATATCTGTTCTTATAAGGCCAGTACAGAAACTTAATATGTCTTGACTAGTTTTGGAAGTCTGTTCTACTACTTTAGAGATCCACTTGTTGAACTCTCATATTTTTTCTCTATCATTGATTATTAACCTGGGATTTTTCTCTTCAGCCTCTCTCTTTCTTTCCCCTAGTAGCTCTTTGAAGTTTCTGATAATTCCATCTACTCCTTTATTCCATGCCTTTTTAATTGATCCTTATAGGCTAAACATTCTAGCAAGTGTTCTATAGTTTCATCTTGTTGGCTATAGGCAATACATCTCACTTGTTTGTATAGGTCCAGTCTACTTATTGCCAACTTACTTAGTATAAGTAGCTTGTTATTGGTTGGTTTAATTAGAAAGCTTCTTTGTTGGGATTGTTTAAAGGATATATCCCATGTATACCCATCTTTAACTCTTTTCCATACTAGGTTCCATGTATGAGTCTGGTGTTTCAAAATCTGCTGATTCTATTTTTTCTTAGTTCTATTTTGTTGTGTCCACTTTTTATTATTTGATTTCAGTAATAATTTTGCACGAGGTAGTATCTTTCCATTCAATTGGTAGAAATTTTAGAGCTTCTTTAGCTAAAGTATTTGCTTCTTCATTATAATGATCATTTGAGTATGTTTTGACTTTTGTGAACTTTAGATCTATATTTTTCTTTTTTATTAGTTTTACCATGCATGCCCAGAAAGACCAGTTTTTTTCTTTGAGCCATCTCTTGTGTATCCTTCTTGGGTCTTCTTTTTCTAAAGATTTCTATTTGGAAATATATGCCTAACTGTCTGTATAGATTTCTACTGTGCTTTCAGTAGGAACTACTAGAAGTATTGTTATAATTGCTACTAATTCTGCTCTTGTAGATAAGGGCCATTTGTTTACTCCTGTTTGGAACTTGCTTTCCTTTTCATTTTTACCAATCTGAATCCAAGTTGCTCCCATTTTTATTTTTTCTTTACCATGATTAATAAGTGATCCATCAGAATAGAAGGTTGGCTTTTCTTTAGATTCGAGATTATGTTGCAATATAGCTATCAAATGGTCTTGATATACGGCTTCTTTGATATTTTCTCTGATAATGGATTCTTCCCAGGTTTCAATGTTCACATGTCTTATTCTATCGTTATGGATCTTGAAAGAGCTTTGGTCTCTGTAAATTATGTCTTTAATCCTTTTTCAAGTGCTGATCTAGGATTGGGAATTTTTAAATCTCATGTTCTTCTAGTGGACTTTCTTGTGTTGAGGTAAGGTACTATATATATATCACCCATTCCTCTTTCTATGATGCATCCACCATTTAGTATTGTGCCTTCCGAATATCCTGAGCATTTTTGTAAATTAGTCTCCTGATCATTGTTGGTATTGCAACTGATAAAGTGCTTCACTATCATAATGTTTCTCTCTTTTTCTTGTCTTAATTTTCCCCAAGTTACTTGATTTCTTTTGCTTTTTATCACTATTCACAATTTTTTCCACTTGTCTTGATTAGATTCCATTTTAGAGTATTCTGGTTCCTATTTCATATAATTTTCACTCCACGATCTTATAAGTTGTTTTAATTGTTCTTCTGGGAGATTTTTGATTATAATTTGGAACCATTCTGGTATAGTTCCTTTGCTTGTGTCTTGTAGGGGCTGAAGCATTCGCCAGTCTTTAATTTTTTTGGTTTTCTGATCAATTAGCTGATCCAGGTACATCAGTTGATTGTTTCTAAGTAATAGTATAGTTTTTTTATATTCTTCTGGTGTAAGATATGCTCCAATCCAAGTATTTCCCTTTTTCCATTCAAAGATGTCTTGCTATTTTCAACTATGAAAGTTATTCTCATATCTTTAGCAATTCTGATCACTTGGAGTGTAAAGTTGCTTTTGTCTATTAAGTGACTTAGGATTTACATATTAATAAATTAAGTGATTCCCAATTTTTGATCTGTGCTTATTTAAGTCTAATAATTGATGTGATTCCTGTTGGTCCAGGATCATTTAGTCTATTGCAAAACCCTGTCACTTGACTTTCTCTTTGTAGTATCCAGATACTTTTCAAATTGTGAATCTTTGGATAGTGAATTATGCTGTTGGGCATGGATCTGCACAAACCACTTTTATTCTTAAAAAGTTTTCTATATGCTGTTGTCAGGGTGTTGCATATTTTCCAGGACAATATACTTTGTTGCATTCTAAATTCTATTCTAGGTATTAGTACTCTATTCAGAATATAGAGAGCTTGTTTGTCCATCATATTTTTATTTTTAAGGGCTCTTGTGACTATATTAACTTCTTTAAGCACTTATTCTTTAAGCTCTATTGCTGTTTTTTGATTACCCATCCAGATCTCTAAGAATCTAGCCTACTCTATTCTATCAAGCTCTTTGATCACTTCTTCTTCAGTACCTGCTTTCACTTGTTCTGGATAGCAATTGGGATTGTTAATAGTAACCAAGACTGATTTGTTACTATTTATTTGATAATCATTTGCTTTATAGAAGATTGTTGCAGTTTTCAGAATCATTTCCATATCTTCCTTAGATCTTGTTATCCATGTTGTATCATTCATAAAGGCTATAGCTACATGTCTTGATTCTAGCCTTCTTGTGGTCTATTTTTTTAGATCAAGGTTCCATGTAACTGATATTTTGTACCCTCTTTGTGTATCATTCTGGATTTTGAAAAGGAGAGGATCATAGAAAATTTTCCAAAGTAGAGATGAGATGGTTTTCCCTTAGTCAATTCCATCTCCAGCCACTATTGATTCTGTAAGGTCATATTCAAATATAACATGGAATTCTTTATTTTTAAAGAAACTCATTATGATCTTTATGAAACCCTTTGGAGCTTTGATTCTTTCCATTCTTTTATTAGCATATCTAGACTAATTGTATTATATACTTTTGCAGTATCTTGAAAAAGTATCCACAGTTTCTTTTTGTTTTTTCTGGCATCTTTACAAATGTTATTGAGAATTTGAATTGGTTTTGCTGTACTTTTTCCTAGCAGCTCTGCATAGTTTAATTCTTGGAGAATATTATTAGTTTTACAAATATTCCCCATTCTATTGATAAGGATTTTGGTAAAACACTTCTTTGTGACCTCTAATAAAATGATAGGTCTGGTATTTGTGTGTTTACAATCTTAAGGTTTAGGTTTAGCTATCAAATATATATGACTCTGTTTTCATTTTTTGGGAGTAACTTCCCATCTTAAGAAGTTATTTAACATTCTTCTCAAGAATTCTTTTCCCTCTTGGCTTAACCTTTTTAGCATTTCATAACTGATTTGAGATTTTCCTGGAGCTTTGTTATTGGGAAGTGTCCTAAGTATTTCACTTAGTTCTTCTTGTGAAATTGATTTTAGTAGTTTGTCATACCAAGCTGTTTGGATATATTCTCTTAGTTTGTACTCTTCTTTCCATTCTTCTGGTAAACTATTGTAGCTGACATTTCTTTTTCTAAAGGCCTTATGGTGATACCATCTTATTTCCTTTTCTATTTCATCTTTTTGTGTTGTAATGTATTCATTATCTCTCTGCTTAATCTTAATTCTATCTAATCTATTTTGGTTTTTGTTCAGTTAATTAGGAAACTGACCATCTATCTCTAATTGTTTCTCAAATTATCACATCTCTGTTCCAGAGCAATTTTAATACTATCTCTTGTTTTTTTGACTTTCAATCTTTGACATATGAATTTGAGACCTTCTATAGTGTCTTGGATATCTTTTTTCAAAAATTTTCATGGCATATTAGAGATACTATACTGGATGCAATAATTTTTGATTTGATGATTTGGACTATGGGTACTATTATGTTTTTCTATAGCTAAGCTAAGGGCCTATAGCTTATCTATTTCTTTTGATATTTCTAATTTGTTGTAAAGTCCTTTAAGTTGTAGCACTTTTCTATAGCTGATAAATTCGGCACTATATTTATAATGCTTTTCTTCTGGCTGGATTGTTTTCTTTATTACCAGTTTGTTGAAGACTGCTTTATATAGCAGTTTCTCAAAGGTTTTTCACAGTTTGTTTGTCTGATCCTCCTTTTCATCTTGATTGGATTCTTCTTGAAGCAGAGGTTCTAATGATGTTTTAAATTTGTGATCTACACTTTCCTGGAAAGCTTGTCATTGTACTGGAGATATTCCCTTTATATCAATTCTCTTTAATATATTTGTAGAGAGTTTTGTGATTCTGCTTCTTGTGAAATGATCTTTGTTATGTAGTGTTATTAGAAACATGATATGGTCATTCCCCATCACATTTTCCATATCTTGATTATCAAATCGAAGTAGTGGATAATTTGTTAGACTAAAAGAAATCCAAATATAGTCTATTCTACTACTACTTGTTAAGTTTTTCCTTGTTGGAGTTTTCTTTTTGCCTTCCCATGTGGCTTGCATATCTATAAAGTTCCATTCATCAAGAAAGTTAAATAATGGAATTTCAGGTTGCCATGATAGTCTGAAGCTTGCTTTGAAAGAGGACTTTCTATCCTCTAATGGGTTATAGGTTGCATTAAAGTCTCCCATCACTATTGTGTGAAAGCCTTGTCCATGTTTTGTTTTAATGAGATTGGTTATCTTATTTTGTATCATGTTACACCTTGGTTTATCAGAAGGAATATAGATCTGTATAATATCGATCTTTTTTCTTTTCATGAGCATATTGGCAGTAATAATATATCTTCTTCTTTTTCTGCTGATATAATCTTTTTTTTCCAAATCTCTTCTGATTAAGAGACTAATCCCTGCATCAAATGGTGTATCTTTGTTGATACTATGAAAGTATTTATAGTCTTTCTGATTGTTAAATACCCACTGTGCATTGACTTGTGTTAGTTTTGTTTTGTATAACCCCAATATGCCTATTCCTTGTTCTAGCATCTCTTCAATCAAGTTTTGTTGTTTTGTTATATCTGCGATCCCTCTAACGTTATGTGTGCCAATTCTAATCACCTTTTTATCTATATCATCTTCTTTCTAGATTTTCTTGAATAGTTTGTATCTACTATTGTTGTTTAAAAAATCTTTTCGCTCATCTTATAAAAATGTTGAGATATCTAAATGCCTCATTTCTTCCCATTCATTATTGTTTGTTAAGATTTATTTGTTGCTCATATTTATAGTTTTTGATGAGAAGGCAGTGAGCTCTTGCTTCTCTTGATTGTTATCAAGGACTGATGCGCCTTTAAGAACAGTTTGTTTTTCTATTACTTAGTCTTAATCTTTTAAAGACTGTCTGTTCTTCTAAAATATCTATTCTAGCATGTAGTTTTTCCAGATTGACTAAAATACTCTTAAGGGGATCTTGAGAACTTTCTATTTCAGGTCTCCTTTCATTTTCCAGGAAACTACGTCTGTTATTTCACTGATTTTTAATTGGTTCTCTATTGTTTCCTGTTTCTGGGTGTTCTCTTCTTTTGTTTTTTTCTTGTTTGATTCTATTGTAACTTTTGTATCTAATATGTCTCTGATTTCTAAAGCTATGATAACTTGGTGAAGTAAAAATAGAGTCTGTAGATTCATTATCTGATTGTAAATCTGATGTTGATTCATTATCTACTTCTATGCTTCTGAACCTAAATTGTGTATTTCTATTTTCATTTTTAAGATTTTGTTTTTCTGTTTTGGAAGTATGCTTAATACTCCAAGAGAGACAGTATCCTTGTAAGAAAATATGTCATTTGCATGCCTTATCTCTTTCTTCTTTTGTTTTGAAGCGACTACTGTAAAGTTACACTTCTTGAGTGTATAAGGATCTTTGGGTATATAGCATTCCTTAGCTTAAGTACCATTTAATGCTCTGGCTATTAGGCTAGTGTAGGTTTTGTCAGTACCCAGAAGTCTTGCTGAATTGTTATTTTTCTCAATTAATATCTGGTTGATTTTATTGTCACTGAGCTTGAACTTAGAGAATATAGCTCTTGACATTTTTGTACCAATTGGTGTCATCCAGATTGCTTCAGAATTTAAGTTGAGATATTTGTACCATTTGATATAAGCATTCATCCATAGTTTTGTGTTTACCTCATAAATATGGACATTTTGGACTTCTCTATATCTTTTTAAATGTGCATTTATAAGGTTCTTATTGACTTTTTGATCCACATCTATTAAACATATATGCCAGATCTCAGTATCCTTTTTGGTTTTAGGTTCTTGAAAGACTTTTCTGTCTAAGTTTCTTTTATTTTCTATTTCTTGCGAATAGTCAAAAGTGTTATATATTGAATCGCAAAGTTGTCTTCTTTTCAATTAACTTCTTCTATGCATCTTATAACATCTTCTTCTTTTTATATCCAAAAGACTATCCACTCATTTCCATTGATGAATTCTTTTCTTAGCAGGCTTCTTTTTTCTTGTGGGAGTTTGAGGATGTTACCTAAGTATACTTTGGTTTCATCTTCTGTTTCTTCTGGAATATTGGCTGCTATTGCTCCTAATCTATAGGTTCTTTTCTTTTTTATGAAATATGGATTTATTGATGGTATCATATCTCTATTCCTAGTAGTATAAGAGCTGTGTTCATTAATACATTGTCTTTTGACTATTTTTTGGAGTTCCTATAATTCAAGCTCTTCTGTCTCCTATGCGCATATCATTGTTACTTTATTATCTACTATTGATTAATTATTTACTTGTTCGATGATCTCCATTGATTATCGTTTTGATTTGGTATGGTTTACAGGATTTTTGATAATTTCCATGAGTTTGTCTTCAATATAGGATTGTAAGAGATCTTCTTTTATCCCTTTATCTTGTTACCAGAGGTATGAGATATATTGCATTAAAATTCTTTCCTCATAAAAGGTTGTCATCTCAACTCCTAATACCTTAGCTATAATACTATCTAAAATCATATATGTTTCTAGAGATGCAGTTATTGATCCATTGGATTTACTATCTCTTAGTTGTAGTAATTGTTGTGAGGCCCATAAGGTAGAGTATTCATCATGTTTTCTTGAGAGGTTGATTAGGGTATTTACTATATCCTCTTCTCTCTTGTTGATTATTTGTAATATACGTTGTGCTCTATTCATTTTTACAGGCTCACGTCTATTGCTGAAACATGTGAATGCTTATTTGTATTTATCTATGATCTATTTTTAGGTCACAAATAAACCTTTCTGAGATTGTTATTGTTTATATATTTCAATTAGGTAATATGAATAAATCTTGTTTGTTATTTTGATATGTTTATTTATTTATATTGATAATCTTATCCTATTTTGAGAGTTGTTGTTGTGCTTGTGTGAAGTGTCAATCAACTTGTTTAGATAGCAAGTTGTATGTGTACATGTGTGTTTTGCTTGTCACTTTTACATCTATATGTGTTTTGCTTATCAGTTTTTACATGTTCATGTTCGCATAACAAGATAAGGGATAGGTATGTTGTTTATGTGTGTATATGCATTTAGACTGTCTTGTTCTTAGGGAGCTTTGATATCCTTCCGGGCCTTTAAGTAACTGGAGCAACTTGATTTATCGAGTGGACTTAGTTGCTTTTTGGGTTCCTTACATGTCAAAAAAGATGTTAACCTGCACTAGCCTGGCTGTGAGTTGTGTGAAGTTGATATTAGCTCCTTTTTTCTGACTGTGAATCAGTTTACAGGTCTATTTTCTTTTTTCTAAAAATTTTTTAAGAAAAAGAAGTATAAGAAAATTAGTAAAGCAATATATACCTCTTTCCTTGATGTTTCTGTATTGCTTGTTGTATGTGTATTATAAATACTTGATAGCTTGGTTTAAAGGATATGTTGTTTTTCTTTGTATATTTGGACTGGTTCACTTTTTTCAAGAAAATTACCAAAAAAAGAAATTTTTGAAAAAAATAAGGATTAGTAGAAAGAGTTTTTTTTCTATTCATTGCCTTTATTAATATATTCAAACTAATAGTACTATATACTTTTTTTATATCTTGGAAAAGTATTATCATGGGCTATCCTGGTGAATCCGTCACTAATCTATAGTACCTCACATAACCCAGACATCTCACAAATCCTCACAAAGAAGAGAACACCTTCTATAAAGAATACTTAGGGAAGGTAGAGGTGTAGTAATTGACTTGGCCAAAGGTAAGTGTCTCTTTATTACATTTTGTTTCTTTGATATATCACTAACTTTTATCTCTATTCTTAATGAGAGCTGTTTTTTTAATACATTCAGCTCTGCCTTTTCAGCATACATTGATAAGCTATTTATACTTTTCTAACTAATAATGGGCTATTTACTTTATAATCAGCTATACTAATCCTAAGCTTTGCTAAACTTTTCATACATTTTCAGATACACATAGTTTCCTTATCAGTATCTGAGCCTTATCTATAGTTTCTTATCTTGTGATACTCATTTTTTTATGCCAGACTTTAAGGTTTTTGAATTCTAGATTATTATGCATAAATTGCATCACCCACGTGACCCATAATAGTATAAATAACTCTTTTTTATTTTTTCTTGCTTTTTCACAAATTTTATTGTGAATTTGAATCAGTTCTATTATACTTTCTCCTGGTAATTCTGCATAATTAAGTTTTCTTAGAATATTGTTGATCTTGCAGATATTTCTCAATCTGTTTGCGAGAATCTTGGCGAAGGATTTTTGTATGACTTCCAGCAACACTATAGGTTTGGTGTTGAGAAGTTCACATCCTTATGGTTTTGGCTTTGCTATGAGATATATATAACTTTGCTTTCATTCTATTGAAGTAACTTCCCACCTTAGAAATCAGTTAGCATCTTTTTAAGATATTTCTTTCCTTCTTGATCCAGTCTTTTTAGCATTTCATAGCTGATTTGTGATTTCCCTAGGGCTTTATTATTAAGAAGTCCTTGAAGTATTTTATGTAATTCTTCTTGAGAGATTGGCTTCAGTAGGTCTTTGTATCATCTTTTTTAATATAGCCTTTAGGATTGTATTCTTTTTTTCAATCTTCTGTAAGGTTGTCAAAATTGATGTTTCATTTTTTAAATATCTCATAATAATATCTCCTTATTTCTCTTTCAATTTCTTCCTTTTTGATAGTTATATATTCCTCTTTTTCATCTTTAACCTTGATTCGATTTAGTATTATTTTGATCCACTCTCTATCAGTCAAGAAGTTTACTATTCTTCTTTAATTGTTATGTAAGTCATTACATCTCTATTACAAGGCTCTTTTGATAGCATCTCTTGTTTTTTTAGCCTTTGTATTCTGATAGATAAGTTTTAGGCCTTCTTTTTTTTTATAAAAATAGGACAAACCATTTTATTGAAATTTAATAGACAAGTATATTCATTTAGAGAAGCTATATTCCAAATAAACTTTAAACCTATCTATAGTATAACAGAAAATACATTGATAAAAATCTCTGTTGTTTGCCAGATACAATTTCAATAGGTTAGTGTACTCAAAGTACCATTAGTATTTCATCCTCTGGGAAAGGTAAAAAAAAAAAGGGAACAGGGTGTGTTAAAAACTATGATCCTATATATAAAGTTGGTTCCAATAGACGAATTAATTATGAAAAACCCTCTAGAAAAATAGTTAAGACTAATAACAATATATTGAAGACCTGAACTAGTGATGTGGAAAAGAGAAATATGATCTATATATGTGTATTCCTTAGTTTTTGAATACTACCATCACTATATATTAGTTCAAAAAGAAACTTATAACTGTTAGACGAGTTACTATACAGCTTATACAGGAGGAAGAGACTTTTACTTGAGTCCACACTGTCCAATATTTCTATTGAATGTACTTATCATTAATGCACTCGGAGTAGTAATGTTGATATGATATCCCGTGTCATTTTGTGATAACTTTCAGCAATATCCATGTACCAGCTTGTTGATCATTTTAGATAATATTGTAAACTTTCAAATCAAGTACCAGTGCCACTTAATTTAACTTTATCTAAGGTTGTCTTGGTACTGTGGGAAACTCTTCTATATCTCTTTAGTGAAATTACTCTTCAGCCAAGTTCCAACTATATATGAAAGTAAATTACTCTTGCTGAATAGGAAGGATGAATTCTTTAAGATGATCATTTGTACAGTCAATTTGGTGGATGGGTTGGTGGAAGAGAGCTCCTCTTGGTGTGATTGGGTGATTGTTACATCTTCCAAGGTAGAAGGGATTTTATCTTTGAAATAGAAAGGGTTGAGGATAGTAGTGTATATATAGCTATATAGGTTAATCCAATATAATACATTCTACCTTGCTGTGGGCTCTTTTTATCTCATTTCAGTAAAGTCGAGAGATATTTGCTAGGCCTCTGTATCCTAAGAGTTGAGCCAACTGGTCTGTGGCTATATATTTCTTCCTCTTTCCTGATGAGACTGTAATTTTTATTTACTACAAAATAATATTGTACATATGATGTTTATATATGATAAATATATTATATACTATATATATAACTAGTCCTATTAAGAGAAACCACATGCCACTCTCTTAATTTTTTCTAGAACAATTTTATAGAGTAATCTAATTATCTGACAATTGCATATACTCTAACCTGTCCCCAGTTTTGGGACTCACGGATTCCTCCTTCTACCAAGATCTCCTGATAATTTATCACAGACAAGTTTGATCATGCTTTTATGTATCCCACCAGTATAATTTTATTCTCTTTAGGACTTTAACCTTTTTAACTTGATAACTTCTTTATTGATCAATAAGATTGATGGGGTGTCTTTATCAATCCAGTTTCTGTCCTGGTTGACTACAAGATCAGCCCTATCCTCTTCCACCTTATCATGGTAATGATAAGATACTGATCATTCACAATATCGATAGATTGGCCTGATCTAGTAAAAATCAGCTATAGATAATGCCATGTTACAGTAGATTCTTCCATTTCAGGTATCAATAAGATAGTCAAAACTATATCCAATAACAAGTAGTAACTTGTTATTCAATGGAATTATTTTATTATATATGGTATTTTTCATTTGATCCTCAGGTGGTATTGAACTCTAGACCTTGTAATTGTGACCCAGGAGCACTACTACTGTGCTATAGATCCACAGATAGTTTTAGGTCTTCTATTGTATTTTGTATATCTTTTTTTAATAGTTTTTATAAAATTTGAAAATGCTATATTGGATGCAATAGTTTTTAATCTAATAATTAGAATTAAAGGTAGTATTATATTTCCTAATCACCATACTAAGAACTTGCAATTTGATTAATCATGTATACTTTTTTCTTCTTAAAGAGTACAAATAACTGAAGGGTCCTTCAATACTTGATGAATTCTGATCCATGCCTATGATGTTTTTTCTGGAAAACAAATAGCTTTTTGATCACAAACTTGTTATATACTGCCTTGCATATTTGTTCTTCAAATATCTCCTAGATCTTGTTTGCTTGAGCTTCTCTTTTATCTTTTTTTTAGGCTTTTTTTTAAACAATAGATCCATTGCTATTCTGAGTTTATGATTCAAGCTTTTACTGAATACCTTCTATTGCTCAAGTGTTGATCCCTTTATATTGATTCTTTGTTCGCTCTTTATGGGAGGCTTGTTTTTAATATCTCTTATAAAGATATTGATATTATGCATTGTTAATACTAGTATAGTATAATTACTTCCTATTGTTTCCTCTATACTTTGATTGTTGAATCTAGGTATTGGATAGTTTATAAGGCTTTAAAATATTTATATATAATCAATCCAACTACTGCTAGTAGTATTCCATCTTGTTAGAGTTTTATTTTTTCCTTCCCATATAGTCTATACATCAAGAAAAGACTATTCAACTAAAAAGTTGAACAGCAGTATTTCTAGATTCTATGGTGATTTGAATTTAGCTTTAAATATTGATGCCCTGTCTTCTGTAGAGTTGTATGTATCTCATTATTATTAAGTAAAAGTTTTTTCTATTCTTTTCTTTAATAAGCTTTGTATTCTTTTCTACATCTTTATACTTTACTATTTGTTTGAGAAAATATAAATATGAATAATACATATCTTGTTTTATTTCATATGCATATTGTAGCAAACTGATTGGCAAGTCTATTGCTAATAACCAAAAGCTTGCATAATTTGCAGATAGAAGAGTCTATCCTTCTATTATATACACACAAAAATAAAAAGAGGTGTAAAAAAATTTGGATGAGTCTCAAGGTAGTTTTCTCTATAACTACTTATAACTTCACTATTATAACACTTAAGATTCATCATTTTATAAAGTCATTAAAAGAAGTTACATTTATACATTTTATATATAGGGCTATTATATAATACTATGGCTATTTTAGTATTATATTATATATAAATTACTTCATAGTTAGCTAGGATTGTTTATGCATTCTTCTATCTTGTGAGAAGTATAATAATAGTTGGCAATTAATTGTTTCGTTAAGCTTCAATCATATTATGATCATCAGTCATGTGACCATAACAAAAATTCTAAACTTGGTTTGACTTCTTTGATCTTTAATAATATTAATACTATTATATATTATTCTATCTCTTTTACCAAAGCTACTTTTCTTTTCAGATCTTTTTTTATCAAGAAACTAATCTCTTAACCATATAGAGTGTCTTTATTAGTACTATAAAAATATTTGAAAGTTGTTTGATTCTGGAAGGCCCATTTTGCCTTTGTATTATTTAGATTTGTTTTACATAATCTTATTATTTCAATACCTTGTTCCTACATTTCTTATATAAGACTAGACTGATTTTTATTATCAATAATATTTATAATATTGTGTATCCCTATTTTAATTATTCTTTTCTGTATATCTTCTTTTTTTATTTTTTCTATCTATTGATCCTTTTCATTTCTCTTTAGAAATTTATCTTTTTCTATTTGCAGGAAAATATCAAGATCTAATTACTCTGCTGTCACCTACTATTGTTTTTCTTTATTTATCATGCTTTGTTCTTGCTTTGTATTTTAGACTTGAGAATAGCAGATTAACATTCCTTTTCCTTCTGTAGTTGAACTGGCATGTCCTTTTTAGAAGCAGTTGGTCCTTCTTTTGAGTGGGTCTTTTTATAGTTTGTTTAGTCATTTGCTAGACTTCTCTAATATTTTATTTAGCTGGGTTACCTCTAACTCTTGTTTTGCAATTGATCTTAGGCTTCTTGTTTTTCATCTTGTTATTTGCCTTTAATATTACCTGATATCTAAAGCTTCATCATCTATTTCTGAGGAATATTATGAAGCTTGGTATAGGGCTTGGTTTGTTTTCTGATATCTCTGTCTCCCTATTAACTTTTATTGCTAATAGTTGCTGGTAGTATAGATCTGTTATACTTCTCCTATTTTCTGGTTGACTATGATTGCTTCTGAGTCTTGCTGCCAGTGTAACTTTTTTTTCAGTTACTATGATATTTTCATTACTTTCTCTTTTTCCACTTGCTTTATCTTGACTTTTGCAATCTTACTCCCTTGCTTCTTTAATTATTATATATGCATTGTCTGACCTGACCAGATCGACTAATACCCTATAATGATAATGATTCTTTTTACTTCATTCTAATTCTTGATTGTCAATCTTTATTTAATACTAAAGTGCCTCTCTTAGATCTTTTTCATTCTCAAAGTACACTATTGCATAGTTTTCTGATACTAAGAAGATCTTGTTTTTTGATATATAAAAGGCCTTAGGCTTCATGTAGTTTAAGGCTTCCTCTATAGATTTGTAAATAATCCATCAATTTCATAAAGTTTTAAGGAGTATCTCTTTTTCTTTTTTAGAATCTGAGTAATTTCTTAATCACATTGTTCATTGTGGGCTATCACAGATCATACTTGATTGGATTTTATCTTGATTATCCATTTTTTATTCAAGTTGCTATATTCTTAGTGAGCATAAAGATGGATTCTGAACCATTTTTGATAGAAAGATATTCTATATTCATGAATATTGATAATTTTTCCAAATTCTTTCATTGTTTGTCTAATCACATATTTGCCAAGCTTGTGATCTATATCTATCAATATAATATATTTTGATCTATTTTTAACTAATGGAAAGCTTTCTGGCTTAAAAAACTTTTTGTTTTAAGTATATCTTTGGAAGGCTAATTATATACTCATATCCTTGTCTATTCTTTTAAGTGTAAAGTTCTCAGCTTCTTTTTTGTTAACAACCTTCAGACATCTTGTTGCATCTTTTTCTTTATTAAAACCAAATGTAATCCAATAGTTGCCATTGATGAATTCTGTTTGAAGGGATTCATTCTTTTCAGTATTTTTAGAGCTCTTTTGAGATATATGATTTTTTCTTCTCTATTTTCTCCTGACAACATGACTTGGAGTACTTCTACCTTGATTGATTCCTGTTATTTTATGAAGAATAGATTTACTGTTATCCTTTGAACTCTATTTTTTGTATTATAAGACATGCTATCTGTAATACAGCTTCTCTATATTGTTTCTTTTAAAACTTTTGTTTCTATTTGTTCCATTACTGCTCTATCTTTCATTATGACTTCCTTAATGAGTGCACTTCTTCAAGTTCTGTGGAAGTTGGTTGAACTTCCATTGGGATGCTTTTCATTATAGTAACTTTAATTTGATTAGAGCTTGATGCCTGTATACTGGCTTGCTTGTTAATATATTATATACCTTTTCTTCTAGTATAGGTATTTTCAAATCTTCTTTTTTATCTTGCCTCTTTTTCCAGAGAGAAGGATATATTGCCACAGCATATATTCTTTTACCAGTATCAATGAATCTATTTTTAATAAATTGTTAATAATATTATTCAATATCAAAAAAAACATGTATTAACTCAACAGGGATGTAGGATTGATTGATTGCTATTGATCTCAACACATATTGTATTATTCTGTTTTCAAAGTACTTGCTAAGAATCTTAATGAGAACTATCTTTTTCAATTCTTTAATAGCTCCTTTTTTCTTCTCTCAAAATCCTAATTATTGTTTATTTTTTTATTGACATGTTGTCACGTGACATACAAAAAATTAACATGTATTGTTATTATATAAGTGTTTTTTTAATCATATGATTGAATAAATACTGTTATATATTATTTTTTCATTTGATATATATGGTAATAAGTTGGTATATTGATATTAAGGAGTCTATAACATGTAACTTCCATGTGTTTATATATCTGATATTTGTTTATTAATATATAACTAGCTATGATCAACTGTTGATCTTGCTTTAGATAATATATACTAATTAATCACATATGTTTTAGTTTATTGATCTGTTATATTCCACTGTTTTGTTAACAGGTTGATCAGCTTGTTTTGATACATATCAAGTAGATGAAAAGTTAACATATTTGTATTCACATAACATGAATTAATTGATTTGAAGTTATTATATTGTTGTAATCTTTTAGCTATTTAACTAAAGAGACTTGGACATCTTCCTAAGTTTTAGTTAACTTTGAGGTTGTACTGATTTATCAGTATAATATATTGCTTCTGAAACTTCTTTTAGTGCCTAGAAAGATATTAACCTGCATTGGACTGGCTAAGAGCTTTGTGGGGTTGAGGTTGAGTCTCAAGAAATCTATTGTAAATCAGCTTGTTTTTGTTTTTTTCTTTATCTAAAAGTAAAAATAATATAGAGATATTTGTCTTTTAAGTTGAATAAAACTCTTTAATTTTTGTAAAATAGATTCTGTTGCCTGAAAGTATTTAGTTGTGTCTTCTGAGACTTGCTCTTATATAGAAGGGTTTTTGTGAGTTTTTTAAGAAAATTACTAAAAAGAGAAATTTTTTGCAAAAAATATGGATCAGCAGAAAGAATTTTTTTTATTATTATTTCTAATTTATATTTGTTAATAAAAATACAAATTTATATATAAATTTATTTAACTCTTTTTTTAATAATAAAAATTTTATTTTTAAAATAAGATATTGAAATATAAATTTAAATAATTAATTGATTATATAGTTTAAAATATTTTTATATTACTATAAAAAAGATTTTATCTTTTAATACAACTAAAAATCAATTTTATATTAACTGTATATTAATTATAATTCAATTAAACTTTAATTAGATATTATATTTTTATTATTGTTTTATTTTATATAATTTTATTATTTTATTGATATTGTAATAGACTGGTCAGTGAGTTTATCACTAATGACCAAAAGCTTGCACAACCTACAAATAGAAGAGTTTATCCTTCTATTATATAAAACAAACAAAGGCAGAGACATAAAAGATTTAAACAAGTCTCAAGATGGTTTTTCCTAAACCACTTATAATCTTACTATTATAAAAATCTATTCAAAATATTTATCTTAAGATTTGTTATTTTATTAAGTCATTGAAAGAAGTTTCATTTATAATTTTTTACATATAGGACTGTTACATAATTATTATGGCCATTCTAATATTATGTTATACATAAATTATTTCATAGGTTAGTTAATTTTTTATTATCTCAGCTTATAGTTTTTTTATCTTTTTAATGCAAATAGATTGTTCACATATTCTTTTGTCTTGTAAGGAGTATAATGATAGTTCACAATTAATTGTTTCACATAAGTTTTGATTATATTATGATAATTGATCATATGATAATGACAAAAATATTAAACTTGATCTAATTTTTTTTGTCTTTAACAATATATATTTAATTTATTTAGTATTATAATTTTTTTTAAATAAATATATAATTAATAATAATTTATTTTTCAAATAATTATATATCTGAATCTTTTATTTCATTATTATACTAATTTTAATAAATTTAAAATTTAAAATATATTAAATCAAAATCTTATGAATTACTGTTTTTAGTTATAAAATATATTAATAAAGTAAAATTGGATTGCATTAGTAATTTAATATTATTTAGATCTTTATAAATTAAAAAATTAAAAAAAATCTTATAAATAATATAAAATATTATCAAAATTATATTAATAAAATAAATAGTTTTTTTTTTTTTTTTTAACCCGCAATTAAAGATGGGTCCCTAAAGGGAAAAGCAGGAACATAAATTAAATGTCCCTCACTAGGAAACTTTAAAATTTTTAAATTAATAACTATAAAAAAACTATCCACAATTGTTCTCCATTATCCAAATC
>CAJVPT010001338.1:0-21971 GCA_910592055.1 Acaulospora colombiana
TAATATAGGTAAACTACTTACTAAAACAAAACAAGGAATAACATTGAGTAAAAGAAACTTTTAACTATATTATCTTCAAGACTACATTGGCACTCCCTAGAGACATGACAAAACATGACCCATCAAGTGACTTATCGCTATTCCAAATTCTATAAGAAGAGGGGGCTAATGTGCCAAGAATTCACCTATGATACCCATCATCTCTGATATTGGGGATCCCTCATATGGAGCCTTAACTTTACTAGTGCTAATCAAAAATTTTCTTATATCATGCTACTGTCAAGATAGTATTTGAAAAGAGAAGATAGTTGCTTGACGAATCAAGGGATTGTCTTTTCAATATGTCAGTACCAGATAACCAAAAACTCTTCTAAAGGACCCTGCACCTTGAAGTCTTTTTTCTCTGGTTGTGTTTACTAGAGAAGGGGAGGAGGAGTAGAGAAGGATTGTTATTTGCTATTCGATGAGTCCTAATTCAGGTTTCTTTATTCTTTCTATGTAGTCAATAACGTCATAGATTTCATGTTTTATATTCATTTGTATAACTAGCATGCAACTTATGATGAACTTCAGATTCTTATGAGAACTGAGGAAATGCATTCAAACACGTGAGATGGTCAATAAAAGCTTGTTTATATCTTAGATCGCTGATGTGTTTTAATTGTCCAATCACAGCACTAGAAACTTTGTGTTACTCAAAATTCAAGATCAAACTGAGGTAGGTAAAATCCTCTAGAGAAAAGTGAAAAAGCACTATTAGAGCATCCAAAATGATAAGAAAATGGTGGGTTGTCTTCTAAAGAATCACTCATTACAAACAAGATTCTGTAGTATTTCTAAGGTAGATGAAAAAGAGATAGAGAAGTTAGATCTACTTCTTTTCAAAACTTTCTTGCTATTGATAAGAAGGGCAAAGTTATTTTTCTGATCACTAGAAAATGAGTTTTTTGTAGCAAGATATAAAAAGAGGTAGTGAGGTGGTAAGATGACTCTTGGGAATCTTGTTCTCAAGTTGATTTAAGGAAAGTGGTAAGACTTTATTAGCCTTGAAGTATAAAACTTCTTGCGAACATCTTTTTTGTATATGGTTAGAGGATCAGCGAAAAGAGTAATTATTAATTGGGTCTTAAATTTATATATCAAAGATTGGAAGTCAAAAAAACAAGAGATACTATCAAAACTGCATTAGAACATAAATGTACTGGAAGATTGTACAAACCTAGATAATATATTCAAGAAGCTTGGTATAATGAATTACTTAAATTAATTTTACAAAAAGAACTAAATAAAACATTAAACATACTTTTAAATAACAAAGCTCTATAAAGATTACAGATTAGTTATAAGATATTAAAAAGGTTAATCCAGGAAGAAAAAGAATTCTTGAGAAGAATATTTAATAACTTTTTAAGATGGAAAATTATTCTGAAATATTGAAAACAAAGCTATATATTCTATAGCTAAGCCTAAATCCTGAAATTGTGAACTCTTAAACTCCAGACCTATTGTCCTATTAGAAGTTACAAGAAAGTATTTCATCAAAGTACACATTAATAGAATGGGAAATATCTACAAAAACAATAATATTCTCAAAGAACATAATTATATAGAACTATAAAAAAAAAGTATAATAAAACCAATTCAGATTTTCAATAACATTCGTAAAGATACTAGAGAAAATAAAAATGAATTGTAGATATTTTTTCAAAATATAACAAAAGCATACAATATTATTAGTCTATAAATGTAAGTAAAAGCAATGAAAAGAATTAAAGCTTCAAAAGGTTTCATAAAGATTGTAATGAACCTGTTTCAAAATAGATAATTTTAGGTTATATTTGAAAATAATCTCATAGAATCAATAGTAGTAGGAAATAAAATCAATCAAAGAAAAACTATCTCACCTCTATTAAGGAGAATTTTCTATAATCTGTTCCTTTGCAAAATTTAAAATGATACATAAAGAAAATACAAAATGTTGGTTATCTAAAATCTGAATTTAAAAAAAATACCATAAAAAGGTTAGAATTAATATATGCAGCCATAATATTTATAGATAATATAACATGGATAGCTAGATCCAAGGAGAGTATAAAAAAGATATTAAAGACTGCAAGAATCTTTTATAAAGCCAATAACTTTCAAATTAATAGCAACAATTTAGTCTTGGTAACTATTAATAATTCTAATTACTATTCAAAAGAAGTTTAAGCAAGTACTAATAAAGAGATAATTAAAGAACTTGATAGAGTAGAACAAGTCAGGTTTTTAAAAATATGAATCAGCAATTAAAAAACTACAATCAAGCTTAAATAATGAATGCTTAAAAAATCAACTTAGTAACTAGACTCCTTAAAAATAAAAAGATAACAGTCAAATAAGCTCTCTATATTCTAAATAAAGGATTAATATCTAAAATAAAATTTAAAATGCAATATAGCATATTGTCCTGAAAAATATGTAACACCTTGATAATAGCATACAAAAAACTCTTTAAGAACAAGAATATTTTAGGCAGATCTATATCCAATAGTATAATTTATCACCCAAAGATCCACAACTTGAAAAGTATTTGGTTGCTACAATAAAAAAGTCAAGTAATAGGACTATATAATAGACTCAATTATTCAAGATCACCAAGGATTAAAAAATTATCAGACTTAAACAAACACAAATTAAAAATTGAAAGTCATTTAATTTATTGATCTGCAAGTCACTAAATCACTTATCAGACAAAGATAACTTTATACTTAAAGTGATCAAATTGACGAAAGATATGGAAATAACCTTTCAAAGTTATAAATGACTAGACATATTTAAATAGAATAAGGGAAACTGTCTAATCAGGAAATACTTTATACCAGAGAAATACAAAAAAGTTATCCCATTATTTAGAAACAATAAATTAATGTATCTAAATCAGATAATTAATCAAAAATTCAAGAAAATTAAAGACTGGTAAATGCTTTAGCTTTTACAAAATACAAGCAAAGAACTTATTCCAAAATGGTTTCTAACTATAGCCAAAAACTTTATAAATAAATAGTTGAAGTAGCTTACAAGATCTTGAAAAGAGAACTATACAAAATGGAAACTAGAATATATCAAAATAAGATCTGATCGAGATAAGTAACAAAAACCATGAATAGTAATAGGAAGTGAAAGAAATCTAATAATTTGAGAAAAGCTAAGACAAGAAAAAAAGAAATATAAAGTAATAGTGAAATATTTTACTTGTTATATACAAATGATGATTAAGAAACTAGTTTGCAAAAATGCCTTGAATATTTAGAAGATACAATACAAAACAATAATTGCATTATAAAAAGAGATATAGGAAAGATATATTTAGTAACATATCTTAATACAAGAAAATTCACTAGAAAAGTATAAGAACTAAAAATTCCCAATTTTAAGACAACCTTGAAAAAAAGGATCCAAGATGTAATTTATAATACTCTAAACTCTCTTATATTTTAAAATGATAATGTAAACTATATAAATATTAAAATTTGGAAAGAAACTATTATTATAGAAATATTAAAGAAGGAATATATTAAAACCACCTAATAGAAACTCTTTTTACTAATCCCTTAATGATACACAAAAAAGATAGTTGCAAAAAAGTTTTATACTTTTTTACTAATAAAGTCTTATTTCTTTCCTTAAAACAACTAGAAAGATAATTTCAAAAGTTTTTTTCAACTCATATTTCTTGTTTATATTCCTTTTCAAACAAAAACTTGACTTCTGGTAACAAAGAAAAGTCAAGAAATATCTTTTTTATTTATAGCAAGAAAGTTTTAAAAAAAAAAAACCAATAATAAAGTACTGAAAGCCTATCTCTTAAAGCAAGAGTGCAGCTAGTGATTTTGTGCAGTGAATAGATGGACAAACAAAAGCCTAAACCTTAAAACTTTTCTTCACACTGTTTCTATCTTCTTAGAGTTACTTAATTTTTAAAGTTTTTGGAGAATTTTACCTACTCTAACTTGACCCTGAATTTTGGAGTGACACAAAATTGACATAGTTTTTGCTAAAGGTGATTGGTCAACACAAAAAATATTGATAACAAAATATAAACAAGCTTCTACTGATTACATCACATGTTCTAATGATATCATTGATAAAAAAAAAGAAAAATCATTGGTATGAATTTCTCCATTTTTTTAAATAAAGTATAACCGAAGCAAAGAAATTATGAGGCCATTAGGATAGGCATTAATTTCTAGATAGTGAAAAGGTGGTTATTTGTTCAAACTAAGGCCTTTAACTTCTTATTATTCTAGTCAGACAAAGTACACGAAAAAGTTAATTTTTTTATTCCAATCAGGTTATAAGTTTAAAAAGCAAAGAAATATAAACACTACCTTTCTCTAAGGTTAAGAATGCATTTTTTTAGACATTGTGTAATAATATTGCAATCAAGATAAATCCCAGTAAAATTTCTTTAACTAGATATGACTGTTGAAAGATATTGAAAGTTATTTAACAAGACTGAAAAGCCATATAAGAACTTGAAGTTTACTATTAATTATCTTCTTCTGTACAAATAGATACAAAATCAAGACTGAAAGAAAGGAAGTATTGGGCAAGACACTATATTCGAGTAGGCAATAAGTATCTTAGACGGTTACAAAAAAATAATCAAGAATATGGATGGATAAGTTCCTCAGATGGTCAGAAATAAGAAGAATATCTTAGAAGGGTTGACTTCTAATGAAAAAAGATTTTAAACAGAGGTTCTTTGGAGGACGTGGAGCACTTTTATTTTTATTTTTTTATTTTTTTTTTTCATATAGTGCACTTGTACAGTTTTAAATATTTCCTTTCTTTTATTTTTCCTTTTCCCTTTTGTAATTTTTCAAAAACAATTCCTTGAAGAATAATAAGCAGTAATAACCTACTAGCAATGATAGATAAATTAGAAAGGTTTTCATCCAAAATCTACTATAGAGTAAATATTGTTCCAAAGGCTGCACTTAGAGACTGAAACTCTTTTGAAAATTAAAAGTTATTGACAAGTGTGTCAGTACAAGTTTTTAGTTTAGCTATAATGCAATTGCCTTATATATCTCTATTAGTATTTATAATAATTAATAAATATACAGTACTGGCCTGACCATGGTTTTTAAAAAAAAAAATTAAAACCATCTAATAAAAATACTTCAATGCAATCTTGAATCCAAAAAAAAATTAATTTTCTATTTTGATGAATCACCAATTAATCATAAAAAATAAAAAATAAAAATGGAAGTTGCTTGAATTCATATAAAAAAAACAGAAATAGAAAGCAAGTTTCAAATAGAAGTAAAAAACTAGTCCTCATCTATAAGAATTGAATTAATAGTAATTGTAATGATACTTTTGATAGTTTCCATTAATAATATAGTTGAAATTTGTATAGATAACCAAGCTTATATTTCCAAATGGAAAACAATAAGAAAAGAGAATCCAAGGAGAATGTATAAGAGATAGTTAAAGGAGAAAAATTGATCTTTTTGAGTATTAATAGCAAAGTTAATAAAGAAAAAAGATATAGATCTAAAGCTCATCAAGATTAAGGCATACTCCAATAATTCTTATAATTAAGAAATAGATATCCTACTAAAGAAGTCTAAAACTTTTACTGATTGAATGGAAAAATCTCCTCTCATATAAAATTATTACAGAAATCAAATAGTAAGACAAGATTTTAAATAATTCAATCAGACAATTTGATAAAAATATTAGCAATAAAACAATAATCTATCAATGGACTTAGCAAAATAGAACAGAAAAAAATGAAGCTATCAAATTTCAAAACATAATTTCACACATAAAATCTGATATGAAAAAAAATTAAAAATAGGTATACATGAAATACATCTTTCAAGAAATCTTAACATAAAAGCTTTCTCATTAAACTGACCAATGATGAACTACCAACATTAAGTAAATTAGCTATAAAAAGATCTAATTTATATAAGCAAGTAAAATGTATTGTATATAATCAATAAAAAGAAACTATAAAACACTTGCTAAAATATTTAATATACAAGAATCAACTATAAGCAACATAGAATAAAGAAGTAGATAAAATTATTAAAAAATTTAAAAAGCTTCTGCAAAAAAAAAAAAGAGATTGCAAAGAAAAGTATTAGGCTGATCACTAATGATTGAGAAAAACTTAAAAAACTTGACAAGTGAATCTCTAGACTAGTGAAACAGACTTCTAAAACTAATCAAGATACTTTAAGTTTTTGCACTGACCTAATAAAAAGTAGTCTCATTTTAGAAATGGTAGACTTATGATTTTATGGAAAATGTGTAGGAAAAAAAGTGAGAAAATAGATGTTAAATATACAAAAAAGAGCTTACAATCAAGTCTGAAAAAGAATATGGAAAAAGAAATATAAAAAGATAATCAAATGAAAACAATTACAAGGAATTAGTAGAACAGATAAGATTAAAAGATCTTTAATTTATATAGACCAAAAAAACTATGCCTTTCAATAAAAGATAATTACTATTAGAAGAAGAAAATCTAGAAGATAATAAAAGCCTTTAAGAAATTTTAACAAAAAGAGTAAAATATAGGATGAAGTAATTGGATTTTGAGCTCTATTAAAATATTATAGAGTAATCTGTAATAGTAATCTACAGATAATAAAGTTAACAGTTGGAAGGGAATAATAAATCATTTTCAAAGTTGCATTTAGAATTTTGATAAATTTCAAAATATTGATGAGTGGATTAGGTAGAGATTTAGCTTTAACAATATATTTTTAATATAAAATATACAAAACATTTAATAAAGCACATATATCTAATCTAACAAAGGACTTAAAAAAAAAAATTAAATTAATTAAATATAAAAATATATTTAAGAAATTTTTAAATTTTCAAGTAGTTAAGTTTAAAACTATATATCAATAACAAGTTTTTTTTTTTTTTTTAATTGTTCAACTGACAGATATATTTTTATTGAGTTATTTAGTAATATATTGTAATATATTTTTTAATTATATAATCTTATTAACTACTTATTAATCTTTAAGCACATTAATTTTACTATAAAGTAATACTATTTTAGTTGGTTACCTTGTTTTGCCTAAATACTTAATATTTCAAAAAATTATTAAAGGACTTTCATATTCTTTAAGATGCTTATTGATGTATGTTTATTAAAGGATTTTTGTCTATATTCTAATTTATAAGTATTATGGTAAATTTATATCATATTTAATTCTTAGAAAGCTAATTTAACTTTGATATGTCTAGACCCTGCAGTTATGTACTAATATTACAAGTAATTCAATAATATTATATGCCTTAGATAATATGTAGTCTTTTATGCAAACTAATTTATAAAAATTTTTCTTAGACAAATAAAATTTTAGATATTTTTTAAATATATTTGTTTCTATAATTTTTAATATGGTGCTAATGATATTTATTAGTTTCACACAACAACTATCATTTTTGATAATTATTAATTTCATGACTGAGATGATTTCTTATTAATTGGAATTATGATTTGTTATATTTTTAACAAATATAAGTGATTAAAGTTGCTCTTATTTTTAATAGGATTTAGTTTTGACGAGAGATAAATTTAATCCTATATTCATTTGAGGCTTGAATTAATCCAAGTCTTTTCTAACTGATCTTGATATTTTCATATATTCTGGATAATAGGATTTTATGATTCCCTTGATACTAAAACTAACCAAGATTATATAATCTAATTTATTATAGTATGGTTGAATAATGTGATTTTATAGATTATTTTTATGTGCAAATATATATGTTACTAATTAGCATACAACTTGTACAATATAATCTATATTGCAATTGCTATTTTCAAGTGGGATTGAATCAATAACTCATAGATGGTGACCTGGGAGCATACCTACTATATTATTGATTTACAAGTTAATCAATAATAAATAATTTGTATATATATTAAGTTTTAATATCCTGTTATTATTTTTCTAATTAATAAAGATAACAAATTAATATAATTAGATTGCAATTCAAATAAAAACTTATCAATATTTTTAAAAATTTATACAATAAAAATAAATAAATAAATGAATAGTTTTAATAAATTTGATTAAGTTTAATAAAAAAAAATTCTAATATAGATTGAATTCAAAATTGTTATAGAATATTCTTTTATTTAATTGATTATTGATATTATTAAATCTTAATTCAATTAAGAACTTGTAATTATTTATAAGAAAAAACTATAATTCAAGAGATTGTAAGTATTGATGGTTAAAGTTATTATCAATTTAAAAATGCTATCGTAAATCAGGTGGACCATCTTAATAAGTTTTATACGATACGCAGTAACAGTAGTTACGATTTTACTGACAAGCTAAATATTCACATATAAGTGTAATACATAAATGCTATAATAGATATTGTCAAATAAACGAGGAAATATAAACCCCTATGTTTATTGCGAAATGAAAAAAAAAAAAAAAAATGAATAAATATACATAACTAATCTTTATATAATAAGAGATACTTACGATGTTGTTGGCGGTGGTAGCTTAAATGTGGGATTCGCCACTAACGGCACCTTACCAATCTCAGTCCACTTTAACACAGAGTATTGTTCTTCTTTTAGCGGAAGAATTTTGCCAGTTGCTGATATAAGTGAGTACGTGCTTTTTGTGGAATCCAGAGAAGACACAATCTCACTAGACGGAGATGTTTGATTTGTCGCATTGTCAATTACTTTTTTAATAAATTCACCGGAATGCTTGTACGCTATTTTGGCGGGTGTGCCGAAGCTAAATGTCTTTTTGTATATGTAGAATAATAATATATATATATTAAATGTGTTATTTTAAGCAGAGACCTAAAACCATAACTCACCTGGAACACATGGGGCATGTCTTGATAAATTTCCAATGTAACATTTGTTGGCGTCTTAAATAACAACCTCTTAGAATTTTTAAAATTATATGAAGGTAAATTGTATTTCTCCGGTTGGCTAGCTTTAAACGAAAAATAAATTGCTTCGTCTCGGAGTCTTTCTCCATCACCGGCTTGCTATACCAAAGAAAGCATGTAAATTTACATTTTTACCAAAATATCGCTATACGGTATTTCACGATGATACTCACTACTAGTATGGATGGTAACCCCGCTAAACTCGTGGCACATATCGGACTTACGTAAGGCACTGATAACGCCTCGTTAGGTGCGTACAACTGCACTCGCTTGTTACGATTAAATGAATTATCCCAAAATTGGAGTTTATTTTCCTTTTTAATGCGTCTCGACAAGGCTTCTGATTTACGATAAAAGCTATTTAAGGCGGGGGAGGATTTTTGGACCAAAAAACCATCGGGAATGAAATCGGTGAGATAGAAGAGGGGATCTTGATATGATGGCATACTGTTAGTTAGGTCCAACCACGGGGACTAAGTGAGATTAAAATTTTTTTAGAATCTGACGATTATTCTGATAAAAAAACCTTTCGAGTTTTGAATAAAAAAATAAAAAAATAAATAAAATGAACATTCACCCAGACAACTAATCCAGCGACCATTGGCAATCCAGTATCTCTGAGTGCTAATCCTAGAGCAACAGTTAAACCACCACCCGCACTATCACCCATTATAACAATTTGTTTAGGATCAATTGTTTCAAAACTAGCGTTTTCAGGCGGGTTTGTGAGATAGAGATAGGCGGCCAAGGCATCATGTAAGGCAGCTGGAAATTGGTTCTGGGGCGTTAGCCGGTAGTTTATTGCTTTTTTTTATAGAAATGAAATAAAATTTAATTAACTATTAGGGACAGAATGAAATACTTTATTTAAGCAGATAAAAACTACTGAAATGCAGATGCACGAGAATTATTAAAAATTTGCGCATCTTATTAATGCACCCACCAAACACCAAAGCATCAGCTTCCTTTGCAATCTTCGTGGTAACAGCTCGATAAGAATCTGCGTTACACGTCATATAGGCACCTCCGTGTAAGTAGAGGATTATTCTCTTATAATTCCTCTTAAATCCCCGTTCTCTTAGATAAATCCATTTAGCCTTCAACCATCTTTTACTGCCGACATCATTTTCTTCTTCCTGATCCATCTCATTTCCATCTTCCAACTCTTTCCACTCATTGTCCAACACGTGCTCGTATTCGCTCAAAATCTTTTCTAAATAAGGTTGAGCTTGTCTCCTATATTCATTAGAGATCACCACTTTGTCTTCGTTGAAATCTGCGGGTAACGGTACGACCATAAATGATTGTTGTTGAATGTCTTCTACTGTCTTATTTTTGCCATCTTGAATAAAAGACTTTATCAATGCGAACAGTAGATGGAACTGAAGATCCCAAGATGGTTTCGGAGGACCTTTCATATAATGGTTAATAATAGTAGAAACAATTACACTTGCTTTCAGAACCAATGACTTGAGCATATTTATCTTTTTATTTAAAGGTAAAAGTTTATAAATGGATTCTATATAGTAAAAGAACAAACTCTTATTCTGAAGTTGTACTAGATATCGGTTTATTTATAATAAATTCGTGTGCACTTCTTTCATATCAGATATGATCACATTTATTTTCTAGGCACATCTTTCGCATAATTTATTGACGTAATTTAGTAAAGTCCAATACTTTCTTTGAATTTCGTACAGTAGTTTGATACCCACGGAGATTAATTATAATTTCGTATAGACAGACGGTACTGCATTAGGAATAATTTAAAACACGCGAAAGTTTCGGTCGTAATAATAAAGCATTTATTGCATAACTGGTTATTTGGAATAATAAAAATTTCTCCTTTGCGTTTCTTTTATTATCTAAGTAAGAGATGATGCGAAAATTCGTCTTGTCTTATACGTGAAAATGATCTCAAGATCATCACAGAATTAATAAACTCAAAGAAGACGTGTTTGTTGCGAAATTGTTCAGATACTGTAATTGGATGTTCTGTTAAAAAATATCTTAGCCGGTTGATTACTCCAAAAGAAAGAATAGTGGGATAAGTGAGGCTAACCGTTTAAAGTATCTTCAAAAATACAGTGATTGGACTGTAAATGTACAAATGAGTCTTGCATGAGCATTGACTCAAAGGGAAAGATTAGAGTTTGATGTTGCATGTCAGTCAATTTAGGATACATAATTACATCATTTGATTCGTACTTCGTCTCGGATGTTATTTTATCCAATAATGTCGATTACCGAAGAAGGGATATCACAAGCGTAAACTTGTGAAATTAAATCCGAGCCTGCAGTGGTCATCGAAAGATACTGTATTAAAAAAACAATAATTTATAACATATCGTAAATTATATAAAAATTCCTTTCTTTAAATGCCCAATTTTTTTAAATTATGATTTAAATTACTAATTGAAATACTTTTATAAAATTTATTAATATATAGTATTGTTTGTTATATTAAATATCTTTAAAAATTATATTTATAATATAAACTTATATATTGAAGATTTATTAAGGTGGATTATAATTTATATAATAAATTCAATATTAATTTCAAAATTAAAACTTGATTTAATGTAAATTTTTTTTTTTAATTGTCTTAACTAATGGACATGGATTTTTATTGAGTCATAGTAGGCCTTTTTTAATTACATGAGCTATTTATCTAACCTGTTTAGCCATACTAAATCTAATTCTATATTTCGATCCAATCAATTTTATAATATTTGATATTATTTTATCAGTTACCTTGCTCTGTCTAGGTATCTAATGTTTTGAAAATCCACTGAGAGACTTTTATTGATATTAAATGAAAAGCTTTATAGTATATGTTCCTTAGATAATAAAGTTGTTCATATTGTCATGGGTATTGTGATAGATCTTTTACCATATTAAGTTTTGAGGAGGCTGGTTGTATTCTGATTGTACAAGGCCAATAGTATGTGTTAATATTTCGACAATTCAATAGTATTTCCCAATAATCAATATGTAGTCTTCTATTATATTATTCTTAACCACTCTTCAAATATGATCTTTTAAGGATATTCCTTGATCAAACAAGACCTTGTGACTTCTCTCAAACACGTTTACCCCTGTGATTCCTATTGTAATGCTACTGCACAATCACTAATTGGGGTAATAGCTATTCTCTCTAGTAGCTATTGATTCAGCAATCATATTATCTCCTATATTGTATTTCAATCCATACTAGTTATCTTTTCAATTGATATTAATGATCTAAGTTTCTCATTTCTCCTAGAGGATATTTTTTGAAAAGTTGTAGATTTTCCATATATTCGTTAGTAATCTTAGACCAATCAGAATCTTTCTTAACTTGCTTGATATCTTTTCATATTCTAAGTGACAAAGATCTTCTTTTTTCTGATACTAAAACTGACCAGGACCTGTGTGACTTGATTTATTATACTGTAGTTGACTAGTGAGTTTCTAAACTAATATCTTACAGATGATAACCTGGAAATACACCCACTACACTATTGATCCACAGGTCTAATTTTTTTAATAATTTACAATTATATTATTATAACATTTTTTTTAACCCACAATCATATCACAATAGCTTGTCTTTATTGAAAAATTAAAGCAAATCTACAATAATTTATAAACTTTTACAAAGTGACCAACTTGTCTTTATATATAAGTACTCTAAGTCTGATTTTGGGAACAATATTATACTTTTATGATAGATAATAATAATTTCTATCGATCAGGATTATTATCAACAGTTAGTTATTATTGATTGTCCAAAAACCAATAAATTGTTAAATTAAAAAAAAAAAAAAAAAATGATTGGAGAAAGAGACAATTCAAGGCCTAACAAAAAAATCTAAAAAAATAAAAACAATCTCTTCTCAAAAAGAATCTATTTAATTGAAATAGTTTTTTTACTTCACTTGAACCTTAGAAGAAATCTTTTTTTTTATCACTTGTGGCATCAGACGAGTCAATCCAACTGATCTTTCATTTAAATGAGCACCAGACTGGAATATCTCATGAAAAGTATTTAAATCTCTGCTTTTTTTCATTAAAGCTTTATTATTACTTAAGAAACCTAGGTAAAAGATGAAAATTTGCAATCCACATTACTTATCACTTGATTTTTTAATGTCATGAAGTTTTCATTAAGAGACTTGAGCTTTTGAGGACAGATATTTCCAAAACTTTTTTTCCAATTACCAATAATATTATCAGAACATGTGAATGTGATCAATAGGAGCTTATTTATATTCAAAAACTAACATGTTTTGTGTTAAACAATCATCTTTGGTGAGAATTTTGCTACCCAAAGTTTAGGGTTAAATTGAAGTAAGCAAAATTTTCCAGAAAACATGAAAGTGGAATTTTTAAGAGGACCAAGACAATCAAAAAGGAAGAAAATAAATCTTTTTACTGCAAAAAAACCTCTATAAATTTCTTGTTTCAAAGATTAAATAGGCCTTCAAATACTTAATAGTCAGTTATTCTTCCTTTGGAAACTTTCTTGCTATTGGTATCAAAGATGTTATTTGACTTTTCTTGGTTATTAGAAATCAAGTTTTTGAATAAAAAGGTTTATAAATAAAGAAAAAAGAGTAAATGCAACTTTTGAAATTATATTTCATATTGTTTTAAGGAAAATATTAAAACTTTATTAGCAAAGAAGAATAAAAACTTCTTACAAATATCTTTTTTATGTGTGATCAAATGATTAGTGATTAAATATGCATTTTCTATATTGTTATAATATATTTTCTTTTATATATTAATTTTTACATTATAATTAATTTATTATTATATATTATTAGTTAAAAACTATACTATAACCTATAAATCAATGATATAGTAATTAATTAGTATTTCACAAATTATATCACAAAATATAAGTTCAAGTTTTCTAAAGAAGTAATCTAAAGTTAATATTATCTATATCTATTAACTTAACTAAATATATTTAATATTTTCAAATATAATTGTCATTATCTGAATTTAAAAATCTAATGTTAACCAGTGATATAGTCTATATAAAATTATGATCTGAAATCAGTTAGAATTATTTTAAATTAATTATATTATTTTTAATAATAAATTAAAAATAATAATAATAAAATTAGAACAATTAATCTATAAAGTGTTTCTAACTTTCAAGTACTAAACTATTTTATATTTTCTCAAAATTAATATTAATAAAAAACCTTGATGGAAAAAAAAATTTGCAGATTAATTTGAAGAACTAAAATCTGATCTAGAATATTGTATTAAATAATTTTATAATAAATTTATATTTAATAAAAATGTATTAGAAAAATTAAAAATGAAATCATGCAAATTTTAAAAAAATAATGCTTATTTTTTTTTTTTTAATTCACAATCATATAATTAAGACATATCTTATTGAGATATTAAAAAATATCTACAATATGTATAAACTTCTACTTAATGGTCAACTCATTTTTTTTTTAAACTATAGTCAGGTCAGCATAGTATGTTTATTAATTATAAATAACAAAATTGCTTGCAATACATTGGACAAATATATTATGGCTAAACTAAATTTCATATTGATTTACTTGTCATAAGCTATCAATTTTCAAATAAGCTTTAATCTCTAAATGTAATCTTGAAAACAATATTTTACTCTAGGATAAGTTTCAAGTAAAAACTTTTTCAACTTATTATTGCTAGCAGGTTGCTGCTGTCAATTATTCTTCAAGAAACTAATTTTTGGAAAAAAATAAAATATAATTGTTTCATATTCTCCAAAGAATCTCCACTAAAAACCTTATCTCATTAGAAATCAACTCTTCTAAAATATTCTTCTTTTTTCTGATCATCTGAGAAACTTATCTATTCATGATCTTAATTATTTTCTTGTGACCATTTGAATTACTTATTGTCTACTTGAATCTAACATTTTGCTTATTACTTTCTTTCTTTTGATATTAATTTTTTATCTATCTGCGTAGACCTTAACAGCTTATAGTGAACTCCAGATTCTTATATGACCTTTTGATTATATTGTATAATCACTTATATCTTTTAATAGTCATGCCTAATTAAAGAATTTTTACTGATATATATTTTTTATTTTCAAAAAGTTATTTCTCAAAAATATTTTTACCTTATAATAATGGAAGAATTCTAGAAAAGTAGTAAAGATTCTCATTAATTAATATCATTATACAATATCTGAAGAAATGCATTCTCAATTCTAAAAAAAAATAGTGGCTTATAGTCTTCTGCTTTTCATTCTCATCACCTGACCAGAATAAGGAAATAATCTTCTTTGTATACTTAGCCTGATCAGAATAATAAGAAGTTAAAGACCTTGATTTGAACAAATAATTATCTTTTTATTACCTAAGGAATTTGTTGTCCATGTTAATTATTTCATGATCTTTTTGTTTCAATTACACTTCATTTGGAGGAGTAGAGAATTCACACCAATTGGTTCTCTTTCATTTCACCAATAATGTTATCAAAATATATGAATATAGCTAATAGATCCTTGTTTGCATCTTGCTACCAACATGTTTCATGTCAACCAATCAAAAGCCAGATGTCATTGTACTATCAGAAATTCAGAATCAAGTTAGAGTAAACAAAATTCTTCAAAAAATTATTAAAAAACTGTAAATACTCTATGAGAGTAAGAGACAGTATATAAAAAGGTAAATAATAAGCCTTTTCTATCTAAAAAATCTTTATTTTCATATCATGTTCAGCTTTGAAAGGTAACACTCTACAAGTTGCCTTCTTGCCTTTAGTAGAGGAAGTACATACTTTAGTCTATTCAGGCTATTAGAGACCCAAGTTTTTATACAAAGGAGTTTGTAAACAAGTAGGAGGAGATAATAGTAACTCTTGAAAACAAGCTTCAAGTTGTTTTAAAGAAAGTAGAAAGACTTTATTAGCCAAAAAGAATAAAAACTTCTTGTGAACATTTTTTTTGTATATGATTAAAGAATCAGCAGAAAGAGTTTATGACTTATTTATTTAATAATTAACTCATTTTTGTATATTATAATTAAAGAACTATACTATTTAAAAAATATGAAAAGTTCACTAAGCCAGTTTGAACTAAATAAAACAAAGTCTAAACCAGGTACTCTAAATCAGATTTTGGAAACAATATTATACTTCTCTAATAGATTGGTTATGATCTTTATTTATCAAAATCATTATCTATAGTTTGTTATTGTAGATTATTTCAAAAAACAATAAATTGTTAAATTACAAACTGAAAAAAAGAAAAAAAAAAAAAAAACCAATTTACAATCCTCCCAAAAATTCTTATTCAAGTAAACAATCTTATTTCATTTAATTGAGATATTCTTTGAACTTTAGATCATTTAAAGAATTTGACCATTCCTGAGTATTGAGACTTTAAAAAAAATATTTGAGAAACTTATTCTTCTACTAATGTATAGATTTATTTATCACAAAACTAATGTCAGTACCATATTACAATAGAATTAATTTGATCAAAATAAAGAAGCCTTTGCAAAAACTTTGTTTAACCAGAATAGAAGCTTGAAGACCTTGACTTTTGTTTTAGAAAAGCTTTTTCATTATCTGAGAAATTTTATTAAGATATAGGAATACTACGTTTTATATCTTTCACTTGCTTTTTAATATTATAACTGTTATTCTTAAGAACTTGTTCAATTGTAAAAAACCTTTATTATTGATTTTTCTTTCTAATTATCAATAACATTATTAGAACATATGAGTGTAATCAATAGAAACTTGTTTATATTCTAAAAACCAACATGTTTTATATTAATCAATTATCTTTGGTAAGAATTTGTGCTATCCAAAATTCAGATCAAACTAAGGTAAGTAAAATTTTCTAAAAAACCATAATGTGAAAGCTCTAAAAAGATATATACAATTAAAAAAAGAGAAAATAAGTCTTTTTATTACAAAACACCTCTATAAATCTTCCACTTCAAATATTAAATAGGCCAATATTTTACAAGCAATTCTTTTTTCTTTGAAAACTTTCTTGCTATTGATATAAAAAATATTATTTGATTTTTCTTAATCATTGGAAGTTAAGTTTTTGAGTAAAGATATTAATAAACAAGAAAGAATATATAAAAGTAACTTTTGAAGTCATATTCCAAGTTGTTTTAATAAAAATATTAAGATTTTATTAGTAAAAAATATAAAATTTCTTGCAAATATCTTGTTGTGTAGAGGCAGAAAATCAATAAAAAGAGTTAAAAAAGATAGTACTTATATAGTATATAAAAAATATAATTAATATAACTAATTTTATATAAATAGATTATTATTTTTTTTTTTTTAAACCCATAGTCAGATCAACATTATATGTTTATTAATCAATATAAAAACTAATAGAAATACATAGGACAATTGCATTATGGTTAAACTAAAACTCTTACTAACTTACTTATCAATTGCTTTCTATTTTTAAAAGAGATTTAACTTTTAAATGCAACCTTAAGAAAAATATATCACTTCATAGTAGATTTTGAATAAATATCTTTATAATTTACACATTATTGCTAGCAAATTGTTGTTGCTTATTATTCTCTAAGAAAATGATTTCTAGAAATTACAAAAGGGAAAAGGAAAATAAAAGAAAAATGATATCTAAAAATATACAATTATAATTATATAAGAATAAAAAAAATAAAATAAAATAAAACTGCACCATGTCCTCTAAAGGACCTCTATTAGAAACCTCTTTTCATTAGAAATCAATTTTTCTAAAATATTCTTCTTCTTTCTAACCATCTGAGAACTTATTTATTTGTAATCTTTAATTATTTTCTTATAACTATCTAAGATACTTATTACCTATTTAGATCCAGTATCTTGTTTAACACTTTCTTTCTTTTAGTTATTATTTTGTATCTATTTGCATAGAACAAAATGACTAATAGTAGACTCCAAGTTCTTATATAACTTTTTAGTCTTATTATATTGCTCTTAATATCTTCTAGTAGTTATACCTAGTTAAAGGAATTTTATTGATATTAATTTTGATTGCGATATCATTATATAACATTTAAGAAAATATATTCTCAATCCTAAAAAAGGACAATGTTTTACATTTTTCTACTTTTCAGTTTTATAGCCTGACTAGGATAAAAAAATAATCTCTTTTGTATACTTTGCTTAACTGGGATAATAAAAAGGCTTTGGTTTGAACAAATAATTACCTTTTTATTACTTAGAGAATTTAATATCCATTCTAATAACCTTTTTATTTCTTTGCTTTAGTTATATTTCATTTAGAGAAGTAAAGGAGTTCATATCAATGAGTTCTTTTTCTTTTACCAATAATACTATTGAAACATGTGATATAACCAGTAGGAACTTGTTTATATTCTGCTATCAAGATGTTTTGTGTTGACCAATTACTTTTAACAAAACTATATTGATCTTGTGTTTTTCCAAAATTCAGGATTAAGCTAGAATAAATAAAATTCCTCAAAAACTCTGAAAAATGAGTAACTTTAAGAAGGTAAAAATAGTAAAAAGAAAAGTTTTATGGTTTAGGCTTTTGTTAACCTATCTATCCACTGCACAAGATCTCTAGTTACATTATTGTTTCAGAAAATAAACTTTCAGAATTTCACTATTGATTTTTCTTCCTTTTAAAACTTTTTTACCATAGATAAAAAATAAATTTTTTGACTTTTCTTGGTTACTGAAAGTCAAGTTTTTGTTTGAAAAAGAATATAAACAAGAAAAGAAAATTAAAAGAGACTCTTAAAGTTATCTTTCAAGTTGTTTTAAGAAAAGTAATAAAACTTTATTAGCAAAAAAGTATAATACTTTTTTGTGAGTATCTTTTTTTATATGTTTCAAGGAATCAATGAAAAGAGTTTTTCTTTATATAAATAGATTATTTAGATAATTGATTTTTTTTTTTATAGCCCATAGTCAGGTCAGTATAATGTATTTATTAATTATAAATAACAAAACCACTTGTGATATATTAGACAAATACAGTATATTATGACTAAACTAAATTTTATATTGACTTACTCGTTATAAGCTCTGAATTTTCAAATAAGCTTCAAGCCTTTAAGTGAGACCTTGGGAACAATATTTTGCTTTAGAATAAGTTTTAAATAAAGATCCTCCTAACTTATTTATTATTGTTAACAAGTTGCTATTGTCGATTATTTTTCAAGAAACTGATTTTTAGAAATTACAATAGGAAAAAGGAAAAATAAAAAGAAGGAGGATATTTAAAAATGTATAAATATGCTTACATGAAGAAAAAAAAAAAAAATAAAATAAAAGTACTTTATATTCTTCAAAGAACTTTTGCTAAAAACCTTCTCTTATTATAAATAAACCCTTTAGGATATTCTTCTTTTTTCAGACCATTTGAGGAACTTATTTATTTGTGATCTTAATTATTTTTTGTGACCATCTAAGGTACTTATTGCCTATTTGAATCTAGCCTCTTGCTTGTCATTTTTTTTTTTTTGGTATCGATTCTTTATCAATTTGTACAACCTTGATGGCTTATAGTGAACCCCAGGTTTTTATGTAACCTTTCAATCATATTGCATAACTATCAATATCTTCTAGCAGTTATATCTAATTAAAGAAATTTTACTGATATATATTTTCCATTGTCTAAAAAGTCATTTCCCAAGAATTTTTTTACTCACAATAATAAGAGGGTATCAGAAGAGTAATAGGATTTCTCGTCAATTATAATATTATTACATACTATTTAAAAAAATGTATTCTCAATTCTAGAAAAAGGCAGTGGCTCACAGTCTTCTGCTTTTTAGTCTTATTGCCTGATCGGAATAAGGAATTAACCTTCTTTACATACTTAGTCTAACTGGAATAATAAGAAGTTGAAGATCTTAACTTGAACAAATAATCATCTTTTTACTATCTAGGGAATTTAGTGCCTGCTCTAATGGTTTCATGATCTTTTTGCTTCAGTTACACTTTATTTAAAGAAGTAAAGAATTTTACACCAATTGATTTTCTTTTGTTTTACCAATGATATTATTGGAACATGTGAATATAGTCAATAGAACCTTGTTTATCTTGCTACTAAATATGTTTATGTCAATCAATCAGAAACCAAATTATATTATACTACTATAAATTTTGGATCAAGTTGGAATAGACAAAATTTTTCAAAAAACCATGAAAAAACTGTAGGCACTTTAAAAGAGTAAGAGATAGTGTATGAAAAGGTGAATAATAAACCTTTTTTTGTTCAGAAAATCCCTATTACCATGCTATATATAGCTTTAAAAGGTAATATTCTATAAAATGTTCCTTTTACTTCCTAGAATGTTCTTGTCTTTAATAAAAAAAGTACATATTTGAGTTTATTTAAACTATCAGAAATCCAAGTTTTTATTCAAAAGAGTTTGTAAATAAATAGAAAAGTGTAATGGTGACTCTTGAAGATAAGCTTTAAGTTGTTTTAAGAAAAGTAGAAAGACTTTATTAGTCAAGAAGAATAAAAACTTCTTGTGAATGTCTTTTTTATATAAGATTAGAGAATTAGCAATATTTAGATAATTGATATATATAGTACTTTTTTTTTTTTTTAAATGCTAGCTTATCCTTGCGTCGGGTTGGTACTTTTATTAATTGTTAAGATATGTTTTAGGGATAACTGGAATTATTAGTTACCCATACTGTCTAAGGATTTACAAATTAATGAATAGTACAAGGGGCATCTATTTATGTCTCACCCAATCAGAATAGGGGAACTATATTACCGTCTAGTATAGAATTATTCTTAACCCTTAACAAAGTTGAAAGGAGGTGGATATATGCTATTAAAACTAATGAGCCACAAATTGTACTCCCTCATCGCAAACCGGCACTTCCTAAGAGATACCATGAGATGGCTTGTTGCTATCCTTTTGGGAAGAATTAACATATCAAGAACTTGCCTAAGATACCTAGCACTACCGGTATTGGGATTTTTTATACAAGGTCTAAAGACCTTGTTAGAACTGAAAAGAAAAAATATATGGATCTGTCTTGTGTCTTGACTGGGGTATAGTCTTGTATCATGGAACTTCTGTTATTCATTTATTGAAAAACTGTTTTGAATGGTCCTTGTATTTTTGTTGGTGGTCAAGTCCGTCTTTACACGCAGTCCATGGGGTGAACAGCCCATGGGCTTGTTTACTCTTCCTTGATGGCCAATTATTTAGGAGATTGCAGTATCCTGTATCTACTCACACCAGCATATGACTTATGGTGAATCACAGGTTCTTATGGAGCTGAAGAAATGCATTCAGACACGTGAGGTGACCAATGAGAACTTGTTTATCAATCTTGTCCAACACGTTTCATGTTGACCAATCAGAATCAGTGAAATTCGTGCTACTTGAAATTTCAGAATCAAGCTAGGGTAGGCAAAATTCCCAAAAAAGTCATAAAAAGTGGTAGCTCTAAGAGGATACACAACCATTTAAAGGGTAGAAAATAAGTTTTTTGGATGGGAGAGACTCTCTCTCAGATACTGTTTTGTTTCTCCACTTTATCTGATAGGTGGCAGGTACTCTGCTGTTGGTTTTTCTCCTTTGAGGAACTTTCTTTCCATTGGTAGTCAAGGTGAGTGCTGGACTTTGCAGGTCACGAGAGTTTAGTATTGTTCGCAGGAGATTATAGACAATATGGGGGAAATAGTGGAGTCCTGAAGGAAGCCTCTTCAGGTTGGTTTAAAAAAAGTATTAAGACTTTATTAGCATAGAAGTAACAAGACTTCTGCGAATATCTTTTTTGTGTGTGGTCAGAGGATCAGCGAGAAGAGTTGATGTTCTTTATATATAGTATTTAATTAATATATATATGATATAATTTTTTTTTTTTTTTTTTAATGGGCTCATGCCTAACTTTATTGAATCCCAAATTACAAGTTTACATTGTGCAAAGTATGAATACATTGATGTATATTCGGGAAGGATAAAGATAATGATAAGCTAAAGTAATTCTAAAGCTACTTCGAGGCTTATTGCCCTTCTTTTTACAAAGAAAAC
>CAJVPT010001339.1:0-21967 GCA_910592055.1 Acaulospora colombiana
TATATATTTTTTAAATTTTAAAAATTTTTTTTTATTCTGGAAAACAATATTTTTTTTTTAGTTTTTTATTGCTTTTTTTTTTTTTTTTTTTTTTTTTTTTTTTTTTTTTTTTTTTTTTTTTTTTTTTTTTTTTTGCATTTTTTTAATATTAAAAATTTTTTAAAAAATTATTTTTATATTCGTTAAAAAAATGGAACAAATAATGCACCAGAGATTAATCTTATTTTGATCAAAATCTATCATATTAATCTGCTTTAAAAATTTAAGCATTAATTATATCAACCAATACGTACATTGTACGTAAATATTATTTTGATCAAGATCTATCTTAATGATCTGCTTTAAAAATTCGAGCGTTAATTATATCAGGCAATACATTATAAATATCATTGATTTGATCGTAATCAGATTTTAATTGCATAATTAAAGATCGTCAAGCTAGTGGTGCGTTTTTTATGACGGCCGCTGTATATAGAAAAATAAAAGTACCAATAATTATTTATATATACTATATACTGTATCCTACAATAACTCATCTAAATAACTAGTTCTTAGGCGACTAAAATATGATTCTCATACGGTGGTCACACGTTCTCATCTATGTTGTTAAAAAGAAAAGATATTTAGTATTATATTAAATAGTAGTTGGTTTCGTTACAGCCCATGTCCACTTCACGTAAAATAAACTAGAATATGTCTCAACTAAATATTTGCTTGTATAATTTGCAGAATAGTGCGTTTGCGCGGGTGTAGTTTTAGTATCGTTTGAAAAATTTTCAGATTCGGATAATTCTAATAACATTTTCTCGTTATTTTGCCATTTAAATAAAATATCACAGATTTCGGCGGCCGTTGGACGTTTTTTTGGATCCTTTTCCCAGCACTTTCTCATAAGATCCAAGTAGCATTTCGGTGTGCCTTTGATAATAGTTGGTCGTAAATCATCACACACTATTTTTAGTTGAAGACCTTCCTCAAAATTTTCTTTAAAGTGATCAAAGCGGTCAGAATGCACAGGTTTTCCGGCAAATATTTCCCACATAATCATTCCAAAAGAATAGATGTCAGATGCGGTAGTATATCCTTTCCCGCACAAAACTTCTGGAGCTATGTATGGTAATATACCATTAATTTTTGTTTTTTCTTCTATTTCTGAAAAAGCTATAAGACCTAAATCAGTAATATATGCACTATGCAAACTACCATTTAATAATATATTTCCACTATGCAGATCCCTGTGAATAGTAATAATTTATTAGTTATGATATATAGACTCAAAAAATTTTGATTTAAAGTCTATTGCAAAACAAAATATTATTTAAAATTTGATAAAATAATAATAGTTTTTTTTTTAAAAAAAAAACGCTGGCTCAGCCTTACTTTATTTGAATGTGCATATTATGCTATAGCTATCTATGCTTACCAAATATAGTTCGATAAAGAGATAGTCTTGCGACTGCACTTATCTCGCGGCTTGTTGTCACCTCATTTTAGTGGATGCTAACCTGCCAAGGTTGGGTTAGTGCTGTATAAAAATTCCAAGATGGTAAAGTGTGTTGTTATGTTTTGGATGGTTTTGTTCATGTATTTGTTGACCAAATGTATGAATTGGTCTTTAATATGATCTTCTCTTTCTTTGAGCCATGGTTTGATTTCATGTTTGGTATATTTATATTTTTTCTCCATTTTTTTAATGATACCTTGTTCTTTCCAGAGTTGGAATTCTTCACATTGTTTTTTCCATAACTCTTGAAGGTACAGTATTTTTGTGATGTCTTTTTTTATGTCTATATAGCAGTCATGTCTGAACCATTTTTCTGGAATTGCCTCTTGAATAATTTGAGTTATTTCCTTGAGAAAAGCTCCTCTGATTGCACACTTCAGGTATCTCTCATAGTAAAGTGATGTTTTTTCCTTCAGTTTGTTTGTCCATTTTGAGATGTTGTTTTTGGTCGAGTGACTTGTAATGTTTGTAATAATACTATTAATTATATGTTGTTTTGTTATTGCCTTGTGTATAGTGCAGATGAAAGGATATATATTTATCTCCATTTCTCTACAATTGTTGCACAAATTATTTTTGTAGATTGAGGGTGCTCTGTGATATAGCTTGGTTTTTATGGGAAGTTCTTCATTTTATAAGCTTAGCAAAAATTTCCTTTGTGTTGATCCTCCCAGTTTGTTGTATAATTACTTATTTTAGTAATCTGAAGATATGTGAAGGTGGTAGGTCAATGGATTTTCTGAATTAAGTGGTCATCGAAATTGTTTCTGATTTTGTTTAGGAGTCTCCACTTAGCCAAGTGAACTGCTTATGTGATTTTCTTGATTGTTTCTTTTATTTATACTTTCGGATCTTGTTTATTCTATTGTGTAGAAAAATATGTCTCTTTTAGAATTTCAGTTTTGCATGTAATGTTTCTTGTACTGGATTTCATCTCTCGTTATTTACCAATCTTTGCCAATTGGTCTGCAAGTTCATTTTGTATACTTTCTATATATGCTTGACCTTGAATAGCTTCAACTTTATATTTTTTTACTTACAGATTTTTTTGATTAGTTATAAAATATTTGAGTTTTTTTGTTTTTTATAATATTATGTGGTAGTAAGCTTGTTGATTTTTTGAATAAAGTTGATAGCTACCATGTATCTATATATATTTGTGCTCTGCTATAGTAGGGAAAGGTGCTAATAACTGTAAATATAGCCATTAGTTCAGCTCTAATTGAGAAGAGAAAGTTTTTGACTTGACCTTGAAAATGAAATATCTGTTGTCATAAGTTGCTAGAGTCTATCCTACTTCTATATGATATTGTTTATTGTACCAGCTTATAGAGCTATCTGTATAGATTTTAAAGTGCATATAGTTTTAGAGTTCTTGATTGATGTTGGAAAGTTTATTTATAATTAATTTCTCTGTATTATAGAGATTATATATGTGATTTTGTAGGAAATCTTCTGTAATACTTTCAGTTTCTGTGTTTTGGTCCCTTTCTGTATGTAATAGATATATTAATACTAACAGGACCAATAATAGAGAGTTTGGTGATATTCAACTTTAAAAGTTTAATTGTTTGTTGATTGAGTATTGCTATATTGAGATTCTACTATGGTAAACTAGGATTTCTACTATTGCATACTTTGTTGCTTCAAAATTATAGATGGTTTCAACATTGTTTAACTGATTAATATCACAACCTAGGCATTCTAAAAGTAGGAATTGTTCTGAGTCATATATATAATATTTTCAGATTTCTGATTTAATGATTATTTTTCTTTGCTTTTTGCCAATGACTATTTGGTTGTTTATTTCTGTTCAAATCCAATGTAATCTTGCAATGTTGCTTGTTGTGTTTAGCTTGCATTGAAGAAAGCTATTGTATGAGAAGTCAGCCTTTTAGCTATTGATCTAGTTTATTTTTTATCTCTAAAAACTATATAGGAATTGATCCTTTTATTGCTGTCCTATTGATTCTGATAAGTTAATTCCAATGTAAGATCTTTTGTCTATCTATATTGAGAAGTTGATTCATAAAAAGTAAGTTTTGTTTTTTTAGTTTACTTTGATATTTTTGGTGAAGTTCTTGCTTATGATTTTTTGAACGGTTTGATATTCTTTTTTAATTACTAATAGGTCTTCATTTTTTATTTGCTTGAGGTTGAAGCCATATATTCTTAGTAGTCAAATTATATCATGTTTAAGGTTTATACTATGTTCCAAGAATATGTATCTTATGCTAGAAAAGATTTATTCTATGGACCAGAATATATTCTATAGCAATTGGTTCTATGTCTAGCTATTCTATCTGTGGTATTGTGAGATTGTTTCTAATTGTCCAGTTATTTAGATATAATAATACTTATTTATTCTACAAGTAATGATGAGTCCCTAAAGTATTTAGCATATAAAATTTTGCAGATCACTTATGTCCCTTTTCAAGAAACAAAATTTATAACTCTTCACTTTAATAGAAACAAAAGTTAGGAAATGTTATAAATCAATAATCTGGATAATGGCGAACAATTATAAGTAGTTTTTTTTATAGTTATTAATTTAAAAATTTTAATGTTTTCTAGTAAGAAACATTTGACTTTATTCCTGCCTCCCCCTTTAGGAACCTATCTTTATATACAGGTGTATTATGTTGTATTTCTTATTGTTGTACAGCATACTATTTGAGATTGTATTTATGAGGCCTAGTTTATATTTATAGTTATAACTATTTTGCTCATTAGGTAGTTGCAGAGTTCTCTGGATAAGATCATATCATTTTATAGATACACTATGCTTGGTATGAAAATATAGTTAATAATATATTGCATCTGCTTGTCCATTACTTTTTTTATTTCTATTAGAATTTTGGCTTTACTTATATTTTGATCTATGAGATTTTTTTATGTTTTTTCTATCCAGGGCTGTTATACCATATGCCTAAGATCCTCATTGATAAGCCCAGTTTGCAGTCCTCTATTCTAAGTTTATTCATTTTGACCCCTTGTTTATAATCTATGTCTTTTTCATTTATGATTAACAGTTGTGATTTTGATAAATTCACTTAAATGTTATTGATGTAGTAGAATTGTTATATTGTGGTTATTACTTATTATAGATTTTTCTAATTGCTAGTAATCCATATTGTGTTATTCATATAGGCACTGGTAACAATATTAGTGATTCTATAGTTCCATCCACTTTTTAAGTCATTACAGTATTTTAAACTTATTGTGTATTTCTTATATATTTTCATAATTATGGTCAAGAAAGAATTGCAAAAGATTTGTCACAAGAATGAAATATTGTGTCTTCTTGATCAATTCTATTTTATATATTATATTCCTCTGTTGGGCCATAGTATGTAATTATAGAGTTTTGTCTAGTATATAAAATATTGATTAAAATTCAGATTATTTAATTTGAAATCTTTATTCTTTTGAGGGCCAGAATCAGCATTTTAATATAGATTGAGTTATATACCATGGACATATTCTAGCTGAAAATCTATGTCTACTGTTTATTTTCTTTAGCTTGTTCTATTATGCTACTGATTATATATATTGGATCTTGTATATTGTTTCCTGAAAGTATATCCAGTTGTATTCTGATAGGATTTTCTTTTCCTTAATACATCTAGCTAACCTATTAGTTAGGATTTTTGTAAAAAATTTTCTTTCTGGATTGAGTAAAATAATTGATCTTATAATATTGAGGTTGTTTTTCCATTACTTTAGTTTTAAGATTGGATAGATGATTTCTTTATGTCACTCTTTTGGAATATTACCTTGTTGGATTATTTAATTAAAAATTCCTCAATCTTCTTTTTTAGCTTTTTTTTCCAAATGTTTATAGGTAATATAATTAATTTGATTAAGTCTAGGTGTGAATTTGTTGCTTTACCCTTTAATTGTAGTGTAAAGATCTTCTTTCAAAATTTCTTTTATTATTGCTTCATACCGGTATTATTGAATATGGCCTTTGGGTTCATACTTTATTTTTTATAGTAGATAATTATCCAGTAATTATGTGTTTCTTAGAAGTGTCTATTTTTGAAAATAGAGTCTTACATATTCTTTGATTGCTATTGGAACTGTGATAATTTTGATTTTTTCTTCTTGCAAAATGATTTTGTTCAGACATATAGTTTTTTGTAGTTTTTCCATAATACTATTGATTATGTCTTATTTATTAGTTTCACAAAGACTTATCATTTGATTATTCTTTGTTTAATGGTTTTGGTCTGTCTATAGTTTATGATATATTTGACCATGAGTTTATGTGCTTGAATATTTCTTTGCAAAATTGAGATCCATTTCTAAATTTATATTTCAGGTTTTTCTATTCTTGTTGTAATAAGCATATTGTGTATATCAGGAAATCTAACCTTTATATTATTAGATATCAGAGTTTCTCCAGCTGAATTGGTCATTTCTATACTTATTGATTGGTTTCTTGGATTGTTTAGAAAATTTTGTAAGGAGATAATAGATAGAATGAAGTTTGCCTATCCTGGATAGATCCTTTTTCTATGGTGGTTCTTGATTTTATAAATATTCTTTTTAGTGATTTTTAATATATTGTTTCTGAAGATGTTCTATCTTTTGTTAATTAAGATATTTAACTAGACAGTTTTTGAGATTAGCTCTTCTATTATATTTGTAAAGGCTATCTATTGCTCTGTACTAATGTGTTGCCAATTAAATCTGCGATTATACTTATGCATTGTGACTTTTTTCCCAGAACCTGAATTTAGTTCTCATATTTCTAGTTCTATAGTCATACTTTGATGATTACTTTTGATTAAGAGTTATAGTATATTTCATATATATTCATTTCTTGATTGTCACTTGTTTGAAGGACTGAGTCATATTTGATCTATTTTGCTTTTACTGTCTTGCCTCTTCTATGTAAACTATTTTTTGATGGGGTTATGTATATAATAGTTGTCTTCGAAGCCTCTGTTGATTAACATTTCTATATAGAATCCAGTTGGTTTGTTGATACATAAAATTTTGTGATTGTTATGTCTGGATTGGAGATTCTATTCATGTCTCTAAGAATTATGATATGCCAGTTCTTATTGCTAGCCTTCTTTATCTATTGTTATAGAGTTCTTGTGACTGGTATATGTTCTTTAGTTGTTGTTATTACAAAGAAGTATATTCTTATGATTTATATTTTTATTTGTTTGAGAAGACCATGTCTACTGCTATCAATTTTCCATTAAGTTTTTTGTGTTTGAAGATTCTTCTTGCAATTTTATTGTGAATCATTATATTGAGACCTTGTCTTACCATTTGGGATTCATGGTGGATCCAGATTGTATAGTAATTGGAGTATTTTCAATATTTAAATGCCTGATCTATTCCATTAACCTCTGTTAGTATCACTGTATTCCAGCCTTGAATATTAATGAGGTCAAACCAGGTTTGATTTTTGAAACTATATATGAGCTCTCTAATATTTTGTACTATAATTTTCCATAGGTTTCAGATATATTGTTTAATGTTATGCTATATGTTGCATTTTATTTGTGTTGAAATTATATCTGGTTGATCTGTTGTTTAGTTGAGGTTCATGTTATTTGGATTTGTAATTGTAATATTATTAGTTATAAAGTAACTGTTATTATCTTTTGTTGTTATACTTGTGAATTGTATTATTGATTTAGAGTATATAGATATATTTTAATTACTGATTTAGTTTATTAAGTTGTCTTGTTCTAATTTACTGGTACAGTTTGAACTATTCATTATTGTTTGTATATTGAAAATTGTTTGTTTTTTGAGCAAGGGTATTGATTGTAGAGAGGATGTTATTCATGTTTTGATCCATCTTATTTATTGAGTTATAGAATTCTTGTTATCTTTGCTAAATATCAGGTTTCAGTAATCAAAAAAAAACTTTTTTCTGCAGATCCTTTTTTGCTAAAAAATTTCCTTTTATGGTAATTTTGCAAAAAAAAGAAAAAATGAACAGAGAGATGTCTTCCCAAAGGAAACTTTGCAACAGAACAGCCCAATGGAGGCCCAACTACAATGAGAATGTCCTCGCAAGAGGTAACACTAACAAGTTAGGCAAAGAAACAACTCTGAAGCCCCCAAAGAAAACTACTCAAAACTAAACATTAACTGAAGAAAACCAGTCCTTATCGGCTCCCAACTCTTCCAATAGGCACATACAGATAGACAATAACACAACTGACATTCAGACAAGTAGTTCAATAGCAAGAAAGGAGACAGACACCCCAAACTAAAATGAAGAAGATGAAAAAGACTTGGACAATCACGTAAGCAAAAATAACACTAATCAAGACATACTCATCCAGAATCAAGAATAAGAGGAACACGCCTATGACTCTGACATCGACATAAAAAAAGGAGAATACTTAGCAACTCCTACAACTCCTCCCTATAGAACATCTAACTATAAAGGCAAACAAAAGAAATATGAACAGATCACAAAATCAAAAACCCTTTCCCATTCAATAGGACACAAAGATATGGAAGAGAAAGAGTTAAAATTGGTATCCTGGCATCTGAACTTCCTGGAAAGAGACAAAACAAAAAATAACCCACCTCACTAAAGCTCTCACCTCTCCAGAAGGACTTCTCACTATTTATAGTGAAGGAAGTAATGAAAATGAACACATAATTGTTATTATTCAGTAACAAACAAGAAGTTATCGAGATATGCAATGCAATCGTACCTGAAACAAACAATCAACACATGAAAATCATAGAGTTCACAAATCCTATTCTAAAAAAGGAAATGAGTATCAGAGTATGGGACATCCCCCTTGACACAAAGTTTATTGAAGTGCAACAATCCTTTATCAAATACGGAGCAATCAACAATGTCACTATGTCAACACAACAAAAGTGGCAAACAGCAATGATTACATATACAAATAAAGATGATAAAGAAGCACTGATCAACTGATGGAGTGTTCCACTCAAGTCAGACTTAGCCAGAGTCTTTGACGTACAATGGGACGTGGAGTAAATGAAAGAATGTAGTCAAATTGCAACTAAACTAACTAATCTATCACCAAACACAACTGCTTTTGATCTCAGATTAATTTGTAAACAAGTCAAAGCCATGACATATTACATATCAAGAAGAATGTCATATCAAAGAAAACGCTTTGCAGTTCTGAGTTTAAGTGTCAAAAAGACCTGGACAAGGCAATGAAACAAGATTATCACTTGGGGAAACAACAATTACTTGACAACCAATTGAAACAAACTCTGCTCAATCTGCGACAGCCATGAACACCTTGTGGTCAACTGCCCCATCAAGGAAAGATGACTTTAATGGAAGCAATACAATAAAAAGCAAGCTGGGAAATTTGAAAAACTCTACAACAAATACAAACCAGCATGCACTACAATAATCAGGAATCAAGTAAGAACTTCAAGAGATAAACAAAGATGACCTGGCTCTTATACAGCCGCAGCAAAACAAGGCCAACAACAAAACAATACCAGTCATCACAGTAATGAACAACCATCACTTACAAACATCTTGCATCTCCTGGAAGAAATCAAAGCAGAAATCAAAGAAATTAAAGAAAATATCATTGATTTAGATGAAAAGGTATATAATTTAGAGAATATAGAGGATAACACCCTCGAAGAAATAGAAACAGAAATTGAGACAGAGTCACCTGACACAACAAATATTGAGTGCCAAACTAGGCATCAGAATAAGACTGCCAATATACAAACACAACAACAACAAATTCATGCCTCTATTAGTAAAATGGACAAAAATATGAACAAAGTATTCAATGCTATCATAGATCTCATCTCCAGGGAAACAAACAATCAATCAAATAAATAATGGGAAGTTTATAAAGCACAATACCAACAATACAACAAGAACATTTAAATGAAACTCAACTACCAAATTCCTTTGATTTAACATCTCAACTACTAACAATGAACCCAATAGAAATGAACCTAAACAATAACAACATCAACAACAACATCAACAATAATACCCACAACAACAACAACAATAATAACAACCTATCCACAGAAGAAAACCTCAATAAATACAGACCAATCTGAAAACTTACAACTGTCAATATACTGTATATGAATTAGTAGATACACAAAAAAGAAACACATGGTTTAACTTATGCGAACAAAAGCAATGAGACATCATAGTAACAACAGAAACAAATGGATCACATCAACACTCTAAACACTGGAAACATCCAAACTTTCAAATAATCTGGTCCCACAAGGAGGCACAAATCTTAGATTATAACCTAAACATGATGATTAAAAAAGACATTGTACAGAGAATCTACAAATACAAAACCTTCAATGGCAGATTAATAGCCACAGATTTTGCCTTTCCAAGAAAAAGAAAATTGAGAATAATCAGTGTTTACTTCCCTGCACAAGACTTATCCAAAAAACAAATATGTATTATACATATACTCAAACAATGAATCAATAAGGCAATGATACGGGATTGGTACATCATAGTTATGGGAGACTTGAATGGCACACCCAACCCCAGTATGGACAAACTGAGTAACAAAAAACAGATCTGTATCCACAATCCATTAGGAAAACAAATTGAAACCCTTATTGACAATGGTTTTATAGACACATACCGTACTTATAACCCATCAAAAAGAGAATACACTTGGTAAGGTCAAGGTAGCCACAGTAGACTCAACCAAATCTGGATTAATCCCAAAGCAACATGGCACACACACAAAGCCAACATTATAGACATGCTTGACCCTCTAATCACTAGTGATCACAAATCAATAATCACAGAGCTGGAGGTATGGGATCTAGATACACCTAAAATTACATCTATCTATAAACCAAATATCAGGTACAACTGGTCTCACACCAACAACAAGCAATAGGAGAAATTTTCCCAAACAGTGGAATCAACAATGAGCAACACACTCTCAGTTCCCATGTTAATAGATCAAAGATAGAATTTCTTCAGCTCCCAACTCCTGCATATAGCGAAAAAACATATACCAAAAAAATATCAACATTGGAAAAAACGTCTCCAGAAAGTAGACAAAGAATCAGATACCTCTTTACTTCATCTACAATCATTCCTGGCAACTCTAAAGCAACCCCATAACACGAATCAAGAAGACAACACTGAGGTGGAATGTGTTATACCAATGCATATTCAAAGACACTTCCCAGATATTACCACTGAATTATATCAAGCCAAAAAAGTGTCAAAAAATCTTTATCATACAAAGTGGATACAGATTATCCAATCATACATCAAAGCTCACAAAACTATCAACAAATACATCACAAAGTGCAAAGAAGCCAAAGCCATAGCTCAAAGAATAGCAAGCTGACAGGCTTTCCTAGAAAGTAACAAAAAAGCTATGATTAACAGCATCCTAGATAGACCAATATGACACATCCATCTTGACAAAATCATATAGCAAAAAGAGGACATACAAATTATTATAGAACTTAAAAAAATCAAAGAAACAGTTAGGCAACATTTTCTCAACTGGACACTACCTAGAAACATAGCATCACTAGCAAATTATCCACACTGGCAACAAGAATATGAAGCCAAATCTCACATCAAGAGTAACTGGTACTCAAATGTTCTCATGGAGATTACAACTGAGGAATTAACAATAATAATCAGCAGCTGAAGTAACAAATCAGTATCAGAAAGAAATCAAATTCCATATAGTGCCTACAAACATCTTAAAAAAAACACCATAAAAGAACTGAGAGGAATCTTCAATGATATTCTACAATAAGGCATGCCTCTAAAGAATGGAGCAAAGGAACTATATATCCAATACCCAAACCTAAAGACTGGGAAAACAACCTCGATATAATAAAACCAATCACTCTATTGGATGCTGGAAGGAAAATCTTTACTAAGATTATAACAGACTGCCTTGCTAAAGTCTTCAAAGACCATCTAATACTGTCAGACCTAAACTGAGTAGCATTACCAGGAAACAGCACACAAGATCCTATTCATATCTTGAGTAGTATCATAGAACATGCCAAAGAAACAAATCAAGAAGCCTGGATTCTTAGTCAGGACATGTCCAAAGCTTATGATTCAGTAAACATCACAATGCTAAAAAAGGCACTCCAGCAGTTAAAAATCCCAGAGAAAATAATACAAATCCTCAACAATATCTTTAAAGATAAACAAAATATAGTCCTAACATGCTATGGTCCCACCAATTTATATTCAGTTGGGGATGGTATAGATCAAGGTGACACTATATCCCCACTACTATGGCATATTTTCTACAACCCCCTCCTTATAAGAATTAGTAATGACATATAGGATATTCACTAGCATTCAAGACCTGTAAACACTTAGATCAAGGATAGTTCTCAAGATCCATAAATATTGCAGCCATCACATACATGGATGACACTATATGGATCGTAATCTACAAGGCTGCACTCCAAAAAATAATAAACATGGCTGAATAATTCTTCCATATTAACGATATTAAAGTAAATCCACAAAAATTCCAGCTCCTAATAATCAATGGCAAAGAAAATAACTACACACAAGGAGTATAGATGAATGATCAAAGAATTATAAGATGCAGAAGAGGCACTTTAGTAAGAATTTTCAGAGTATGGTATGATGGCTCTGGAAAAAAGGATTATCAAAAAGCCCTAATCAAACAAAAAATCCAAAAAACACAAACACTTCTAGAAATGAAAAGAATAACTGATAAACAGATGCAATATATAATCAATTATGTTCTCATGCCCAACCTAGAATATCTGTGTAATAACATTGTTCTCACCAGAGATACCTGCAACAAAATGATAAGCAAGTTAGCAACCACCTTTAAACATAAGCTAGGCCTTGCAAACATGGTCCCTAATAATATATTATACAATAAATTTGAGTACAACCTAATGCACTTATGGGATAGACAACTTCTGCTCCATGCCACAAACTGGACCTCATGAATCAATTAAAATAATTTAACAGGAAAAATTGTCAGGGAAAGACTACAATCGTTACAAAATATGTTCTGGTTCACAAAAATAATAATAAGTCATCTATACACACCTCTCCTATCACAAGGAAGAAACCTTATACATGATATAATATAACTACTAAACCCATATGGATTCTCTTTTCAGAACACACTAAATGAAAAATAAATCATAATTACTGTAATAGATACTCCCATTGAGAAAGTTACAAGTAAAAGTTTCTATAACCAACACAGGAAAAACTTGAAGAAACACAACATTCTTTTCATTGGCCAAATGCTAAACAGTAGGAGGAAAAAAACACTATATTGGTGCCAAGTAATTAGACTCAACTGTTACACAATACAAGGGTATACTCCAGCTTGATACCATATACTTAGAAACAGAGTACAAGAATGGATCATAAACAATCAGTCACAATAACCCACAATTAACCCATTCTTACAATATAGTCAATCTACAAATCAAAACACAGCCCATCTGCATTGGATCAGTGCAGAACTAAATAATCAGATAATCCTGAGAAGAAAACAGAAAAGACCAAATGACCACTTAACAGAATATAGACACTACCATAGAATCAACAACCAATCATCTCTAATCAAATACATGGGCTGCAAGATTAATGACCACAGGCAAAACAATTATATATGCACCTTCTCAGCCAATCATCAAAGCTCAATTAATATTACCATTCATTTCAGCAAAGTCACTACTAGCAATACAGCCAATACATAGGGTAGCATATTTAGGTGTAAAGTATCTCCAGATTCCATTCACACTACACTCAATATACTATACACCTCCAGCACAAGGACCACTTATGATCAGGTAGAAGTTATCATCCCAGCAACACAAAAATTAGACAATCTTCTTAGAAAACTCTTCATCATAGAGGATTATATACTCAAGGAACTATTTAACTTAGCTTCCAAAATACAAGATTATATGATTTTTGATATATATACAGATGGATCTATCAAAGAACTCAACTGCAAATGGCTTATAGGCATAGGCATAAAGATCATTACAAGCGAAGAAAAAGAATTTATCTTCCAAGGACAAACAACACAACACCCATTATCTCCCAGAGCAGGATCATAGCAATACTCATCACTCTTAGCATCCTATCAAACTTTAGCTATGTTAACATATTCACAGATAGCAATGTTGTTATAAATAGTATTAACAATATTGCACAGTCAACATCAAACAAAGCACTGAAAAAACAAAATAATTTTAATCTTCTACAACAAATTCAAGACATACTCAAGAAAAAGAGCATCAAACTGAAGTTAACTAAGGTAAAGGCATACTCAGGCATTGAACACAATGAAGCTGTAGATAAACTTGCAAGTATAGATCAAATACACAGTATAGCCCTAAACAATAGACTAATACCCACAAATATAACAATGAACCCACTACTTACTCGCATTTCCCAATAGGATCAAAAAGCCATAGACATCTCTATCAAACTAATAACACAACGTATCACAAATACAGTTCACCTAGCAAAATGGAGACTTCTAAATCATACCAGAATCAACTTCGATGACCACATTATAAAGGAAATTCATTGGCCCATAACAGCAAACAATCTACAATCCACAAAAATGAGCAATCACTTCATATGTTGGCAAGATCAATATCAAAGAAGATTCAAACTCCAACTGTGGAATGAAAAACTTCCTACAAAAGTGAAACTACATCATAGACTCCCCAAACTATATAAAGATAACAAATATATCAACTGTGGTCAGAGAGAATTCAACACATATCCCTTCATCTGCTAGACACTCAGACACACTACTGATAACTTCATCATTAATACTATAATAAATACCATCACCAAATTTAGTAAACATAATAGAACCCAAGAAGTTTTTAAACAGTACTCAAGCAACACTGCACTACATTACAAGTGATATCTGGAGATTGTTATCTGAGAAGGCATCTTAAAAGAAACAATCAAAATCTTAAGTAAACTGATTTCCAACCAAAACACAAAGAAGAAATGCATCCAAGAACTTACTGAAAAAATCACATGTCACCTACAACAAATATGACAAAGCAGATGTGAAGCTTTTCAAACATGGAAACAATAGAAAGGCATTACAAGAGCCATCGAAAAACTGCACAAATACAGCTCTATTCACCTAGACCCATAGATTGAGAAAAGAGAGAAACATATCAAAAATCAATTTACTAACCTAGTTAATTAATACATCTATAGAAGTATTCAATCGATCACAACCCTCTACCACTTACTAAAAATTTTCTTTAGTGCTAATCCAGCCTTGGCAGGTTAGTTCCCCTTATAGGGTGGCAACAAGCCACTAGGTAGTTTAACCTCTTATCGAGCTTTATTTGATAAACAAAAGTAGCTATAATATAGATATATGTAATTTTTCTACTAAATTCAAATAAAGTAAAGCTGAGCCAGCAATTTTTTAAAAAAAAAAAAAAGTTAAATGTCAGGTGTTGGTATAGTGGAGGAGGCTGAGTCTGTCATATTGTAATTATCAGTTTTCATTGTTTATTATGTGTCTTCTTTCATTGTGTTATCATTGTTTTTCTCATATAATTCAAGGTATATGATTTTCTCATCCAGTTCCTCAATTGATGATTTAATTTTTTTGATATGTTTTTGCATTTGTTATAGCATGACGAAGATTTTGTCAAGTGGATCTCATTTCTAATTCTTTTGTTATTTAGTTTTAGTTTTAGAATTAGTTGCTACTGCTACTACATAGGAGTCTGGTCTTAGTCTCTGTGTTTATATTTCTATACTTACTATATTTTTGATTTGTTGTGTGCCAGCAGGTTTAAACTTTTGATAGAGTTTATTAAATTTTGATGCCTGGTCTTTGTTGTATAATGACCATTGTTCTCTTTTTTCCTTGATGGGACATTGCACATGGAGATGATTGCTTTGATCACAAATAAAACAAAGCTTAGTTTCTATTGGCTTGATTATAATGGTAGTCTCTCCCATAATAAATTTTTATCTTAGACTTTCTTTGAGTTTGTTTTCAGATTTGAAAGATATACTGTAACTGTGAACCATTTTTTAGTGTATTTGATTCTGTGATGAATATAACATAACTTTGCTTAAAGTTACTAACATATATTTTTTAGATTAAAGGCCTTTGTGTTTAATAAAAGTTCAGTGAGTTTTGCTACATATTGGAATCTCTCTATTATTTGTTGCCTATTCCATTGTATATCCATTATTCTTGTTGCATCTCCTTTGATCCATATACTATATTGTTGGATAAGTTTTTACTTGACTTTCTTATTCTGAAATGCAATTGTTGTTATTTGTTATATTTGACTTGTATGCATTAATATGTTATTAATTTATTCATATCTAGCAAAGGTTTGTTGTACTTCTATAAATTTTGTGGTTAGGAGAATATCCTATACCATGATACTGTTTTTCTTTTTTGACTCAGTAAATGTGATTACTATACTTATTAATCTTTTCTAATCTATGTTTGATAAGATTAGATTGTATGCTTCCTCTACAGCAGGTTTCTTCGCAAATAAGGCAGTGATGTGATTGATGCCCTCTTTTTTTTCTTGTGAATATTGAAGAGACTTTTTGGGCTTCCTAGAGCTTTGGTTAGATATATGATCTTTTGATCAGTAGTGATGTCAAGGATGTCACTTGCCATAATTCCTGCTTTAAATCTTTCCTTGCCATATCTTATTTTCTTGTCTAATAGTGATCTTGGTCTTGGGTAACCTTTTCTTTGGTTTTTTTGGACTTGTCATATTTCTTCGATATCTTTCTTATTTGGATTTTAATTTGATTTTTCCTCTTCTTTGATATATATTTCTATATCAGAGTTATCAATTCTTGCTAGTATACAGATATATTATTGAGTATTTGATATCTCCTCTATTTGTGCTTTCTTGGGATATTGTCTATTTTCAGTAGTAATTATTTCTTCTACCTGATTGTTTTATGTATATGATACTGAGCTGTTTGTATCCTTTTTACTGTGGTTTTGAGAGCTCTGATAGTTGACTATGGATTGTTGAATTATTTGTTTATTTGTATCGAGGTTTTGGATGGATTCTGTTAGTTTTTCAAGTTCTTTACCCTTGTTCAGAGTTGTTGTTATTTTGTTGTTTATGTTGGTTTTTTTTTGGTAATTTTTTGCATTACCTCTTGCCAAAAGGTTCTCATTGTAGTTGGGTCTTATACTGTTCTTGAAACTGCAAAGAGTTTTATAAAAACTCATCTCTTTCATGCGCCTTTTTTGTTTCTTAAAAAATTGCCTAAAAAGGAAAATTTTAATAATTTTTGGATCTGTAAGAAAGAGTTTTTTTTTTTGATTAAATAATATTATTCGTAATTAAAAAAATTAATTAATTTTTATTTTTCTAATTAAATTAATTTTATTATAATTTTATAAAATTAATAAAATTTAAGTTGATATTTTCAAAAGACAAAAAAGTTATATTTATTTTAAATAAAATTTTTTTTACTTTTTTTTTTTTTTTTTTTGTTTTTTTTTTAAAAAAAATCCACAACTATATTATGTAGTTAATATTTATTGAGAAGTTATATAACTATCTAGAATATTATAGATTTTTCATATAATGATTAACTCATTATTGCATCAAAGTACTCTAAGTCAGGTCTAGAAAACAATATTTTACTCTACTAAAGGATTGGTAAATAATATCTATTCATTAGATTTATTACTAATAGTTTATTACTATAGATTGCCCATAAATCATGAATTGCTAAGTTAAGAAAAAAGGAAAAAAAGAAATTGAGAAAGTGAACAATTCAAGGTTTTATCAAAAAAGTTCAAAAAGAATGTAATCCTTTTCTCAAAAGGGATCTGCTTAATTGAAATAGTCTTCTTGCTTCTCTTGAATCTTAAAAGAAATCTTCTTTGTTATCACTTGTAATATCAGATAAGTCAATTCAACTAGTCTTTTATTTAATAAGAATTGGATTGAAATATCTTGAAAAAAGTATTTAGATCTCAGCTTTTGTTCATTAAAACTTTGTTACTACTTTAAAAGCTTAAAAAAAAGACAAGGATTTGCAATTCACATTACCCATCTTTTAGTTTTTGATCTTTTGAATTTCTTTTTTAAAAGACTTGAGTTTCTGAAGAGTAAACATTTTCAAAATATTTTTTTTAATTATCAATAATATTATTGAAATATGTGATCATAATCAATAGGAACTTGTTTATATTTTAAAAACTAACATATTTTGTATAGCCAATTACCTTTGATGAGAATTTATGCTATTGTAGCAGGGTGATTGGTGAGTCTGTTACTAATAATCCAAAACTCATGTAACCTGCAGATATAAGAGTCCATTCTTCTATCACACATACAAAACATAAAAATCAAGGCAGAGGCATAAAAAGATTTGGGCGAGTCTTAAGGTAGTTTTCTCTAAAACTACTTATAACTTCACTGTTACAATGATCTATCCAAAAGATTCATCATTTTTATTAAGTCATTAAAGAAAGTTTCATTTATACATTTTTATACATAGAGCTATTACATAATCACTATAGCTATTCTAGTATTATGTTATGCATAAATTGCTTCATGGTCAACTAATTTTCTATTACCTCAGCTTATAGCTTTTTTTCTTTTTGACATGAATAGATTGTTCGTATATTCTTTTATTTTGTAAGGAGTATAGTGATAGTCACAATTGATTATTTCACATAAGCTTTAGTTATATCATAATTGTTAGTCACGTGATCACAGCAAAAATTCTGAATTTGGTCTGACTTCTTTGGCCTTTAACACTACCTAAAATTTTGACTAAAACTGTGATATTCAAAATTTCCAAAAAAACCATAAAAGTGGAAGCTTTAAGAGGGCACAAACAGTCAAAAAGGGGAAAATAAACCTTTTTACTGTAGAAAACCTCTATAACTTCACACTTCAAAAGTTGAAAAGGTCTTTAGAAATTTCATAATCAGTTTTTCTTTTTTTAAAAGCTTTTTAACTATTGATTACTTGACTTTTATTGAGGATCATAAGTTAAGTTTTTGAGTGAAAAGATTTGTAAACAAGAGAAAAAGTCTGAAAATGACTCATGAAGTCATATTTTAAGTTGTTTTAATAAACATATTAAGACTTTATTAGCAAAGAAATAAAAAAACTTCTTACAAACATTTTTTTTGTGTGTGATTAAAGGATTAGTAGAAAGAGAAAAAATTTTTTACTTTTTTTATTTTTATTTTTATTTTTTAATTCACAGTTAGGTCAGTATGGCATGTCTTTATTGTATATATACTAAGTATTTACAAATTGTTGTAACTTTTATATACTGAATCACTCATAATCAAAAAACTGTTTCTCGAAATGCAACCTAGGGAATAATATTTTACTTCTTTACTAATTTTGATAATTCCTCTAATTAATAAAATCATTGTCTATAGGTCATTACTATAGCAAAAATTTTTTTTACTTTTATTTTCCTAGTTAAATTAAATTTAAATAATAATATTTTTTTATTTTAATTAAATTGAAACAATAAAAAATTTATAGATCAATATAGTATAAAAATTTTTACTAGATAAATGTTCAATAGAATAGTTAATATAAATAAAAAACAAATAAAAATAAATAAGTTTTCAAATAGTGATAAAAAAAATATCTCATTTTAATATTTTATATTAGTAAAAATTTTAAAAATATAAAAGTTAAAGGGCTTAACAACAAAACTATCAAAAGAAGAGAACCTAATTAATATAAAGAATTAATAAGATTATAAAAAATTTCCTTCAAGATTCAACAAATTCAAATATATTCAATACTTTTATACAAATTGAATCAATATCCTTCAATTTAAGCATATTTATCAGATATACTACCCTTATCAACTATAAACTTATAATTGAAAAAAGAATCACAATGATTAAAAGTATATTAAACTATAATATTATTATATACACTAATTACTTCTCATATTAATATATCATAATTACAAAAAAATTAATACTATAAATAGTAGAACTAACAACTGTTTTATAATAATACATAATAAAAACTTGACAAGAATATCAATATTCTCTACTACTCAATCAAACTCAAGTAACAATAATAAACCTAAGCTTTAAATACAAATATCTCCTGAAAGTATAGGAAGATAGTAGACTCAATCTGATTAACCTAGATACAATAATAATATATTCAAGTTCAAAACATATCTTGAAACTCTTGCAACTCATCAAACTATTAAATAATGCTATTATATATTTTAAAGAAATTAATAATAGCTTTTACCAAATAAATATAATTAATATCTACTATAATAATATTTACAACCTTTTAGTCAATACTAATTTTGTTGGTACTGGAATTTTTTTTTTTTTTTTTTGGTATATTCAAGTCTACTTTATTTTATTTTTCTTATAATACATATACTTGAATTTACAAAGTTATTTTGTCAACTACTTTTCTTTATATCTACAGTATTACAAGATTTTACAAAAAAGCCAATTGTACCTAAATAATCTTATGACTTGTTGCTCCCTTTTTCGAAAAAGAGCTAATATACCTAGGCTCTATTAATATGCTTTGTTAAAAATGGTAAAGACATCATATATCCTTGTGATAATTGTAATAATGAGATCAACTAATATTCCTTAGCTGATATAATTTTGTTATTTTTGTTATTTTTTTTCTTTATATTTGAACCATTTCATTTATTCTATTGATTAATGTCTTGTATTGCCTCCCATATATGAAAATAATAGCATTTATTACTTCAAATGTTATATGTGATAAGCCAAAAGTAGTTTATGATACCTTTTATAGTTGAGTTCAGTTTGTCCATTTTTGTGAATTATGAGATAAGTGTGATTAGTCTTTTGGTTATTTCACCTTTGATAACTATGTGTCAAATGTCTATTTGATTGATAGTGTTTGTGATTTTTTATTTGATTTTATATCTGAATTTGTTTTCTTTTCTGGTAACTATTTTTCTGTGAATAGTGTCTGTAATTACTTTTTTGATATCCAGTTGATAGGCAGAATATGTAAATAGATATACAGTATGTTATCCTTATTAATTATGTAACAGAAACACTTAGGAGTCTTGTATATAATAGATCAGTGAGTATACAATTTGTCTATAGTGGAAAGTTCTTGGTTTTATAATTTTATTGCAAAGGTATGGATCTTATAATCAATAATGTTTATATTGTTACTAGAGATCTTAGAGAAATATAACTGTTTAAATATTGTCTTTAGATTAATTTTGTTTTTAAATTATTTATGTATCTGTTGGTTTCTGTTTAGTTTTATCTATTCATAGATATGCTTGGCTTAATTGATTACTTTTAATGTTTTCTAAATGTTTTGAGTGATTTTATGACCTTTGAAGTTGAAATTAATGAGATTAGGATCTGTACCTAGTGTTATTAAAGTATCTTTTAGTATAGATTGTGATTGTCCACTTGGTTCTTTTGCAATTTGATCACTTTAATTAGTATGAGATTCTTGTTCTTTTTTTTTTCAGTGAGTCCATTCAATTAAAATAGAATTATTTTGTATCAGTTTTGCCAGATTGGTTAGTAATCTAGTTTCTTTCTGTGGTTTTTATTTACTTACAAATAATTGTATATATGATAATTTTATATATACAGTATACTATATATACTACTAGTTCATTAAGAGAAACCACATGATGCTTTTTTAATTTTTTATAAAACCATTTTGTAAAATAATCTAGTTATTAGACTGTTGCATTTGCTCTAACCTATCCCCAGATTTGAACTTTGACATAGTTTATGGATTTCTTCTTTTATCAAGGTCTCCTAATAGTAAGTTGCAACAACTAATCATACTTTTAAGTATCTACTGGTACAATGTTTACTTTCTTCAGAACTTCAACCTTCCTAACTTGTAACAACTTTTTACAGTTAATAAGTTTATCAAGGTACTGATGCTAATCCAGTCTTTATTCTGGTTAACTGTAGGATCAGTCCTGTTCATCTCTATTTTATCAAGATACTGATAAGATACTGATTATTTCACAACACTTGTAGACTAGCCTAATTCAATAAAAATCAGCTACAAGTAACACTTATAGTAGCAGATTCTTTTAATTCAGTTATTAGTAAGATAACCAGATCTATGCCCAATAATATTTACTGTCATCTATAAAATACTGAATTTATTGTGATATAGTATTTTCACTTGACCCTTATGTGTTATTGAATTCTGGATCTTATGATTGTAATCTAGGAGCATTACCACTATACTATAGATCCATAGATCATTAGTACTAAAATTTTTTTTTTTTTTTTTAACCTGCAATCATACCACAATGGCATATTTTTATTGAAAAATTGAAATGAAATTACAATATTTTATAGACTTTTAAAAAGTGACTAACTCATCTTTATACAAAAGTACTCTAAGTCAGATTTTGAGAACAATATTATACTTTCCTAATAGATT
>CAJVPT010001340.1:0-21967 GCA_910592055.1 Acaulospora colombiana
TGTAAAGAGTTCTTGAACTTGTTTTTGTAAGTTGTTTAGTTGTAAAGGTGGTTTCACTTGGTTTCTCTTGTTTTTTTGGCTGGTTTCTCTTTTTCTCAAAAAATTATCAAAAAAGGAAATTTTCTAAAAATTTGGGGATCAGTGGAAAAAGTTTTTTTTTTTTATATTTAGCTGTAATTTCTCTAAATCGTAAATCTAATATATAATTAAAAATTCGACAAATACATGAATTTTGACAAAAATTGAAATTTTAACAAATGTCTAATAATTTTTTGAGAAAAAATTTAACGAAATATATAGTAAAAATGGTGCAAATATGGCAAATAATGTTGAATTATATAGTATGAATTGATTGACAATTTAAATTATATGTCGAATTATATAGTAGAAATCGATTGACGATTTATTTATGCCTGGTAGAAATAGATTGATGATTTATTTATGTCATTAATATACCAAATTATTTGTTTTTTGATGAATGTTATATGAGTGGCATTATGCCGAATAAATATTTTTCGACTAGTGGATCCCTTGTTTATTTATTTGATATTTATCAAAAAAATTTTTTATTAAAAATTTTCTTGCATTAGAATAATATTAATTTCATGATTTCATATCAATTTCACAAATTTCATATGTTATTAGATATGTAACTCAAAATAATTGCTGAATTAGTGATGCAAGAATGACACATATGGAGAACACCTTCTGCATGATCAAAAATAGTAACTAGAACTAGAGATTGAAGTCAATCAGCTAACGGTTGACTGACTGGATTATTGACTAAGCCGTCAACTGAGTCGATTTAGTTATTCAGAAATATGCAATATATATAATTTTAATTGGATAAAAAAATATATATGCTTTAATACATGCTTTTATCTCGTAAATAATATTTTTTTTATTGAAAAACTGTAGAAATAACTTTTTTTTTATTATTTTATGAAACTTTCAAAGTAATAAAATACAAATTTGTTTTTTTCTTTAATTTATAAATATTGTTGTTTTGCATGGTAATTTGGTTTCTAATCTGGAACTACTGTTTATTACATGTCTAGTGTTTACTAGAATATAAGTAAGGCTTTAACTCTTACAGATATAGTTTTAGTCTTGACAAAGTGATAACTTATAGTCTCTTATTCCACAGTTAATACAAGATGACACAACCTAGCTACAATTCTTTAGTGACATACAAATTAATATTTGTCTTTATTATCTTTAAGAGAAATTATAGATTACAAGTCATGAAAAATCAAAATATAAGTAAGAATTTATTACAGATTTATTTTTAAAATGACTAGATTTATTCTAATATAAATTATTTTTTTATTTATTTATAATCTTTAAGTACTATAATCTAATTAGTCAAATTTGAAACTCAGTTTGTATTTATACTTTAAGGCATATGTTGATAGTATTATATGTAGTACATTGTATAACATGGTTTATATTTTCACTTATAACTATATAAATAAAGAAAAAAATTTATAAAAAAATTATTTAATATTTAAAAAATATATATATGTGTATATCTAATTTTGGTTTGAAAATACATCTAAATAATTATTTTTCTTTAAAAATAATAAATCATAAACTATATTAAGATTTAATCTATTTCTATTATCAGTAATTATGTTACTTGCATCAGAAAAAAGTCTTTCAGATGAAACGGATATAGCAGATAAAGATAAAAATTTATGTGCTTGTCTATATAATAAGGGGAATGTAGTTTTTTTTCATGTCACTATTGTAAAGAATTATGAAGATAATAATTAGAATTATTTAAAGAAACTACAAAAATAATAGGAAGTTGTAGATAAAAAAAAATTTCTAAATCAATTGGAGATATAGGAGGTTGCAAAGACATGATGTTATTAAAAAAATCTATAAATATTGAAGAATTATTAATATTAGTTGAAGAAAGAATATTTTGTGATAAAGTAGAATTTATTGAAATTTCTGATAATTCAATATATTTTTTTAAATTTTGTTTGGTATCTTCTGTCTGATTTAATATTAAAATTTTTAAAAATTTTAATCTAGAATCTAAAAAACTTGTGATACAACCTATTTTATCAAAAATATTTCAATGTTTATACAATGAAGTTAAAATTTCATTACATGCTAGAATAATTTGGGATTTATAATTCTATATATTATAGTTTTTAAATATTCTTGTAAATAGTGCAAAGTAGGGTACCATAATGAAAGAGTTAGATAAATGTTACCAGATGTGATATTAGTTGCATCAATGAAAGGTTGTAGTAATAAACTAATTCTTCTAGTGCTATTCAATCTTCTGAATTAAGTAATAATTTTTTTAAATTATTACCGTTATTATAAATAGTTCTATTAGAATCTAATATAAGCTTATTAGCTAATATAGAAAGTGTGTTACGAAAATAAATAACTTTTCTAATAAAAAAAAAGAACTATTCCAATATATATCTATATTAGATATAATTGGATTCAAAATATTAATTTCTTATATAGATAACTCTATTATTAAATAAATAATAAATTAAATATGTAAAAAAAAAAATAATAATAAATAAATATTTACCTGAATTATTTAATTCGTGAAAAGTTGTTTTTAACAAATCACAATATTTATCATGATTTGATATAAAATTATTTAATTTTTTAGCCGTATTAATTAAAGTTTTAATATTTTTCAATCTATATTTAATTGCAAGTTGTATGGTATGTGCTATACAATAAATATGATTTGTTTCTAGTTGACATATTGTCTTTATTATTGAAGAATTATTATCCATTATACCTTCAAATAATTTTGCTGTAATATTCCATTTTGAAATTTTTCATATAAATAATCTTTGACATTATCACCCGTATATGGATATAAAAAATTTGCGATTATAAGTAGTGCTTATTTAATTTCAAAATCTGAAGTCATCCAATATATTGTAACTCCAATATAAGATATATGATATTGTGTTCATAAATCAGTAGTAAAAAAAAGTTTCCATAGAATCTGTCATTAATTTATCTAATTTTTTTTTTCAATACTGACAGCTTCACTTATTTTTTTATATAAACTATTCTTACATGAAACAGAATATTGTGGTATAGCTTCATAAAATAATTCTTGAAATTTAGAATTATTTACTACATGAAATGCTTGCATGTCATCTATTAACCAGGCTAATAAACTATTTGTGATTCATTTTCTCTTAAGCAAATCAAGAAAAAAATTATCATCTTGTTTTGAAACTATTTCTGTTTCAATATCCCCTTTTCCTTCAATAATTCAATGTTTCATTTTCAAATGACCAGCAATACTAGTTGTGCTTGTTTTTTTTTGACAAAACCAATCACATTAATATTTTACACCATCTTTTTTAACCAGAACTTGACAATGACAAGTTTTTTTTTGAATATATGATCAGACCCAACTTTCAGCTTTTCGTTTAGCTAGAATAACTTGAATATATGATTATAATAGATGATGTTGAACCCAAATTATTATATATTGTTTTGGTTTTATCTTTGGAAGAGTTATTTATAATAATAACTAATTCAATAATTTTTGAATACATACGTACAGACAGTCATACAAAAATAGGTCAATTGTAATAATTTTAATAATCACAAAGATTTTGAATTAATTTATTGCTATTAAAATTGTACCTGCGTATTACTGTGCATTAATAAAAAAGGTTCGCTTTTTGTTTAATTTACTATTTAAGAATAAAAAAAGTCAAAAAAATTTTTTTGTATAATTAATGGGTCGCAAAAACAATTTAACAGAAGCAGAATGTTCTATTGTAGAAAGACTTAAGGAAGAAGGCATGTCAGCTGCCAAAATTGCACGAATTCTCGGGCAGTCAGATAATTGCATCAAAAATTGTATTAGGTGCTTAAAATCAACTGGTAATTCCAGTTATTTAAGAAGAAAATATTGTGATCAGAAACCACTTATCAGTAACCCTTATGAACATTTAATTCTTTGAAAAATAAAATCTGATCCAACCCTCTGAAAAATGTCAAAATAATTACTTGTTGCCAAATTTTTATTCATCACTATATCTCCAAGTACTCTATTAAGAACACTAAAGAAAAATGGTATCCATTCACACATTGCTCGTAGAAAATCAATGATTAGTAAAAAAAATAGAATCAAATGGTTAAAATAGGCTTTAGCTCATAAAAACTGATCTAAAGAAGATTGGTAACAAGTTTTATGAACTGACGAATCTTCCATAAGCATTGACTCAAATGAAAAAATCTGAGTCTAATGTCATAAAGATGAACTTTATGATCCAGATTGTACTCAAGCAACCGTTAAAAGTAATCGCAAGTCGATAATGGTCTGGAAATGTGTAGATAGAAACAATTTACATCATTTACTTCGCACTCATCACGTATGAATGGATAGGAATATGCAAATGTTGTTTTGGAAGCTATTTACCTGATAGTGATGACTTCTAATGAAACGATATTTCAGGAAGACAACTCATCAACCCATAAGTGTAAAATCGTAAAGGAGCTCTAATCTGAACATGAAATTACAACGATGGAATGGCCTGTTCAATCTCCTGACCTCAGTCCAATCGAAAATGTATGGAGAGAAGTCAAGAATTGAATTCATAAAACAGAAAACCACGAAACGAATCTGAGTTGGAAGAAGCCGTTACTGCGGCATGGAATAATATTCCATTTGAAAAGATTCTTCATTTTATAAATTCTATGCCAGAACGTGTTAATGAGGTGATAAAAAAAAAGGGTACGCAACCCATTGGTAGTTGTATGTTCGGGTAATAAAAAAAAAAGTGATATAATAAAAATCGACCTATTTTTGTATGACCTGTCTGTATGTTTGCATTTTGAAATTTATTAAAGTATATCTTAACAATGAGCGAATTATTTAATTAACATATGAATAAATTGAACCAATTATATATCAACTAAGTCGGCTCTTCTGACTTAATTAATAATTGTATCTTTCGAGTTTAAATAATAATACATAAATAATTGTATTATATTATATTACTAATTACAGTAAATGTTTTAATGACACAATAAGAATTCCCTTCCAACTGCAGTATAAACCCGTCTCTAATGATCATTTGAAAATTGTAGTTTTTGAAGTTTTTTTTTTTTCTCAAGAAGAAATTTGATTCAAAATGTCCATTATTACAAATACAAAAACATGTTAATTTGATGCTGCCTTTCCGGAACTATGTTTTTCCGATGTCCCATATAAATATGTTGATGCCATTACGATAACAGCACCAATAGTAAACTGAAAGTTTGGACAAAAATCAAAGAAATAAAAGCTGATGATTCCGGAAACAATGATGGATAATGACGTGGCAAATCCTTTGAGAATGTTGTCTGCGTACCTCACCACTATTGCAACAAGAAGACCGCCCAATGCTTGGTTTATTATTACCATGTAAATAAGAGAATCATAACCTTGAAAGAATCCGCCTTCCCGTATATTTTGTGAATCGTGAAAGATCATACCTAAAAGAGAAAACAAAACACTGGTGATTCCCAGTTGAATATTTCTAATCCACATACATGTTTCCGAGGTCTTTAAAATCTTTTCGAAATAACATCCGGCGAATCCAGATGATACACATGAAGTTATGACGGCGATTAATCCGATCAATGGATTCTGTGTAGCTAAAAGTAATCGACCAGTCGTGTACGACTCTTGCACAACTTCCAAATTCATAGCGCCGACTGAACTCGAGTTATGAACAGGCACACCGATATCGACTCCAATATCCCCTGATGACACTTTGATGGTGCCAACTGTCTGCAGTTGCACAAAGGTAACTCCGATCATTAAAAGAATCAAGGAAAACCATTTATCCCGACTCAGCGATCGACCCAACAATATAACGGAGAATGATGCTGTTGAAAGAATCTTCATCTGATACGTGACCTGAAATGTGGCAGCTTCAAGGTTTGATAATGCGACATATAATAAATTGTTCTGCAAAGCGTACAAGGCGGAAGGAAGGAACATTTTGAGGGTTTCTTCGGGTTTTTCAATGATTTCCTTTTGCAGTACGTATAAAAATTTTCCGACCGATTTTTTTTGATACAAAACTAGCACAAGACACACGATTACTTTTATAATTTCTGCCAAGCACACAGCTGTAGATGGTATGTACATGATTTCCCCGGGTCTTCTTTGACGAATTCGAGAATAACGCATCATTAAAACCAGAGTTGAATTTTGAATAACAAGAATAAATAATGAAAGTTGTTTTTCTGTGAGGCCAAATATTCGAGTCTCTAGAATCCACCGCATGAACGATAACATTAGTCAGAAAGATAAAAATCAATGCTAAGTACAATCTATGCGGCCGTCAATATTTTAAAGATCGCTTATTCGACATCACGTTTTTTATAAAAAAAAACACTGAAGGTTCACAATCGCTTTTACTTTTAACTAGTTACCTCGCTGCTGTATTTCGTTATTCGTTAAAGGGAGTGTTTCTTTTTCATTTAACTGCGACGACCTATGCATGTCGATGTGTTTGTGGTGTGTGTTTTTTTATTCGCCTGATAACGTTGAGAGGTTTAAAGAGAAAGATATTATTGACACTCGTGGAGGCGGGAATACGCGCTTGTTTTTTTCAAAAGGACACGAGAAAACATCCTTTTTAATATATTGCGATTGATGTCGCTGCTAATAAATTCGAACAATTTGTGTTCCCGGAAGATCTTGTTTTCTCATTCAGGAATCGACTTCAAAGCATGTTATGACTTCAGCCAATAAACACAGTACTTGTAAATTAAATTAAGTATTATCATATACAGATCGAAATTTTTTTAAGGTAAGGCGAATTATAATATAAATTACACCTTTCGTATAAAATATTCAGGTGATCGTCAGCTGAAGATTTTTTGGAGAATCAGCGCTAACTAAAGCTAATCCGGGGTTCTTTTCCATGATCCGCGTAAACTGCAATAAGAATACCCGGGTTTAATGCCTATCAATGGTTAATGCAAGGACGATCTCCATAATTGAACATCTTGTACACTGGGCGTTCTGATTTCGAGTTTAACTATTATTTGATGGCGAAAACATTTTAATAATTAGTATGGTTTTTTTAAAGTAGTATATGCAGAAAAACTTCTCTAAATGCATCTCTTCTCGGAATTATAATAATAAAAAAGCAAAGAATTTATTTAGGAAGAGGTTAAACCTGGAGACTTATTTAAAAGGTAAAAAATAATATATGTATAATTAATAGATGCATTTCCAAGCGATCTATCTAAAAGCTTTTTTTTTTCTATAACACATAAGACTGTTTATTTTATTTTATATTGTTATTTTATTGTTATTGTTATTTTTATTTTTATCTTATTTTATTTATTTATTTTTTTTTATTCTAATATCTTTAAATAATAATCTATCTTATCTAATCAGTTATTTATCGAAAAATTAAGTTTTTGATATTCTTTTTATTCACTAGGAACTATTCATTTTTTTTTTTTTTTAACTTGTAACCATGTCACATAGTTTGATCTTTATTGAGAAGTTATATAACTATCTACAATATTATAGATTTTTCACATAATAACTAATATATTATTACACTAAAGTACTCTAAGTCAAGTCTAGGAAACAATATTTCACTTTCCTAAAGAATTGGTAAATAATCTCTATTCACTAGATTCATTATCAACAGTTTGTTATTGTAGATTATCCATAAACTATAAATTGCTAAGTTAAAAGGAAAGAAAAAAAATTTGGAAAAGAGAAACAATTCAAGGTCTTATCAAAAAAGTTCAAAAAGAAAGCAATCCTTATCTCAAAAGGAATTTGTTTGATTGAAATAATCTTCTTGCTTCTTTTGAGTCTCAGAAGAAATCTTCTTTGTTACTACTCATAATATCAAACAAGTCAATTCAACTGATTTTTCATTTAAGTAGGCATTGGATTGAGATACAGTATCTCAAGAAAAGTATTTAGACCTTAGCTTTTGTTCATTAAAATTTTATTACCATCTGAAAAATTTAGTGAAGAGATAGGGATTTGCAATCCATATTATCTATCTCTTAGTTTTTAATATTATAAATGTCTTTCTTAAGGAACTTGAGTTTCTAAAAGATAAACATTTCTAAAATATTCTTTTTAATTATCAACAATATCATTAAGACATATAAGTGTGACCAATAAGAACTTGTTTACATTTTAAAAACTAATATGTTTCATATCAACTAATCACATTTGTTAAGAATTTATGTTATCTAAAATTTAGAGTCAAACTAAGATAGGCAAAATTCTTTAAAAAACTATAAAAATAGAAGTTTTAAGAGGGTATAAACAGTCAAAAAGAAAGTAAATAAATCTTTTTACTATAGAAAATCTCTATAATCTCTCATTTTAAAGATTGAAAAGATCTTTTAGATACTTTATAGATAGCTTTTTATCTTTTGAAAACTTTCTTGCCATTGATATAAAAAAAGTATTACTTGACTTTTATTGATTACCAGAAGTCAAGTTTTTAAGTAAATAGATTTGTAGATAAAAGATAAAGTATAAAAATAATTCTTGAAGTTATACTTCAAATTGGTTTAATAAAAGTACTAAGACTTTATTAACAAAGAAGTAAAAAAACTTCTTGTGAACATCTTTTTTGTGTATAGTCAAAGAATTAGTAAAAAGAGTTTTTTTTTAGAAACTATTCATTTTTATTTCAACTATATTATTATTATTTATATTTTGGTTATAGATTTATAAAAATATTTATCTTAAAAGTAATTATTATTATAATTGTTTATTAGAGTTTATGTTTTGATAATCTTGAATAAAAAAAAAGTATAAAAAAAAAAGTATAATTTTAATATATTAATATTATTAATATTATCTTAATTGGATAATGAAAAAATAATACATAACAGTATTTATCTGAGCACATGATTAAAAAGACATCAATACAATAACAATACGTGAAAAATTTTTTTGTGTATCACGTGACAACATGTCAACAAAAGAACAAACAATAATCAAGATCCTAGAGAAAAGAGAAAAGGAGCTATTGAAAGTATTGGAAAAAATAGTGTCTTATCAAGATCCTCAGCAAGTGCTCTGGAAAACAAGGATAATATAGTATGAGCTGAGACCAACAACAACTAATCAACCCCACATTTTTGCTGAGTCAATATATGTTTTCTTGATACTTGATAATATTATTGCCAATCTATTGAGAATAGATCCATTGGTAATGGCAAAAGAACATATGCTGCAACAATATATTTTCACTTTTTGGGAAAAGGGGCAAGGTAAAAAGAAAGATTTAAAAGTGTCAATGCTAGAAAAAAAGGTGTATAATATGTTGACAAACAAGCTAGTCATATAGATATCAAGCATCAATCAAGTTGAAATTTCTATGATGAGAAGTATACCGATGGAAGTTCAACCAACCTCCATAGAGCTCGAAGAAGTGCACTTCATTAAGGAAGTCATAATAAAGGATAGAGAAGTGATAGAACAAATAGAAACAGAAGTATTAAAAGAAACAGTACAAGAAAGTTATATTACAGACAGCATGTCTTATAATATAAGAAACATGATTCAAGGAACAACAGTAAATCTATTCTTCATAAAACAATAGGAATCAATCAAGGTGAAGATATTCCAAGTCATGTTACCAGGAGAAAACAGAAAAGAGGGAATTACGTATCTCAAAGAAGCTCCAAAAATACCTAAGTGAATAAATCCCTTCAAAACAGAATTTATCAATAGCAATCATTGGATTACATTTGGCTTTGATGAAGAAGAAGATACAGCAAGATATCTGGAGGTTGTTAACAAAAAAGAAGCTAAGAACTTTATATTTAGAAGAATGAACAAAGATATGAACACACGATCAGCCTTCCAAAGATATGCTCAGAACAAAAAGTTCTTTAAGCCAGAATACTTTCCATCAGCTAAAAACAGATCAAAATATATCACATTGGTAGATACAGATCACAAGTTTGGCAAATATGTGATTAAACAAACAATAGAAGAATTTAAAGAGATTATCAATATTCATGAATATAGAATATCTTTCCATCAAAAATGGTTCAAAGTTCATCTTTATACTCATCGAGAATATATTAACTTGAACAAGAAATAGGTGATTAAGATAAAATCCAATCAAGTACAGTCCATAATAGTCCACAAAGAACAAGATGATCAAGAAATTACTCAAATTCTAAAAGAGAGAAAGAGATACTTCTTAAGACTTTATGGAGTTGATGGAGTATTTATAAAATCTACAGAAGAAGCCTTAAACTATACAAAGGCTAAGACCTTTTATATATCAAAAAAAAGATCACCTTGGTATCTGAAAACTACTCAATAGTATACTTTGAGAATGAAAATAATCTTAGAGAGACACTCCAGCATCAAATAAAGATCGACAGTCAAGAGCTAGAATGGAGTATAAAGAATTATTATTATCACAAAATGTTAGTCAATCTGGCTAGGTCAAGTAATGCACATATAATGATTAAAGAAGCAAGAGAACAAAATTGCAAAAGCCGTGATAGAGCAAATGGAGATAGAAAAAGTAATGAAGATATTATAGAAACTAAAAAAGAAGTTATACTGGCAATAAGACTCAGAAGAAACAATAATTGGTCAGAAAACAGGAGAAGTACAATAAGGTCTATACCACTAGTAACTGGTAGCAATAGGGAGCCACTAGGGAGGTGAAGACACCAGAAAGCAAATCAAGTCCCACATCAGGTTTCACAATATTCCTCAGAAACAGATAATGAAGCTTTGGATACTAGATAACATTAAAGGCAAACAACAAGACAGGAAACAAGAAACCTAAGATCAATTGTAAAGCAAGAGTCAGAGGTAGTTCAATTAAGCAAAATATTAGAAAAGCTTAGCAAATGACTAGACAAACTAGAGAAAAGCCCACTCAAAAATAAGACCAATCACTTCTAAAAAGGTGTACCAGTCCAATCACAGAAAAAGAAGAAATGTCAGTCTATTATTTCCAAGTCAAAAATACAAAATAAGAATAAAGCATGACAAATAGTGAAGAACAATAGTAAGTGGTAGCAGAGTGATCAAGATCTTGATACTTTCCTGCAAATAGAAAAAGATAAATTTCTAGAGAGAATTGAAGAGGACCAACAGGTAGAAAAAACAAAAGAGAAAGATATATAAAAAAGGGTAATTAGAATAGGAACACACAATATTAAAGGCATTATTGATAGTACAAATCAGTATAGTCTTATAGAAGAAATACAGGAACAAGGCATTGAAATAATAGGGCTATGTAAAACAAAACTAATCAATGCAAAGGCAAGATAGACCTTCCAGAAGCAAACGACCTTCAAGTATTTTCATAGTACCAATAAAGACACTCCATATGGTACAGGAGTTAGTCTCTTGATAAGCAAAGATCTGGAAAGAAAAGTAGCTTCAGTAGAAGAGGCAGAAGAATACATGATAGCAGTTAATATGCTCATGAAATGAAACAAGATATGTATCATCCAGATTTATATTCCTTCAGACAAATGATGCAGCATAAAGAAGCAGATGAGAGTATAAAGCTTTATTAAAGAAAAGAATAGACAAGGCTTTCATATAATAGTTATAGGAGACTTTAATGCTATATACAACTCTGTAGAAGACAGGGCATCAACATATAGAGCTAAATTTAAACCATTTTGATAACCAGAAATTCCACTATTCAACTTTTTAGATGAATGGTCCTTTCTTGATATACAATCTATATAGAAAAGAAACGATAAAACTCCAACAAGATAGGATGCTACTAGCAGTAGTCGGATTGATTATATATGAATATCTCAAAGCCTTACAAACTATCCAATACTCAGATTTGACAACTAAAATATGAAGGAAACAATAGAAAGTGATCATACTATACTAGTTCTAACAATGCATAATGCCAATCTCTTTACAAGAAATATAAAAAACAAGCCTTCCACAAAGAGTAAACAAAGAATTGATATAAAGGGATTAACACCTGAGCAGTAAAAAGCATTCAGTAAAAGCCTGAATCACAAACTCAAAATGGCAATGGATCTATTGTTTAAAGAAGAACCTGAAAATGGCAAAAGAAAAGCTCAAGCAAACAAGATCTGGAAGAAATTTGAAGAACAAATATATAGGACAGTATATAACAAGCTTATGACCAAAAAGCTATCTGTTTTTTAAGAAAAACATCATAGGCATGGGCCAGAATTCATCAAATAATGGAGAATCCTTTAACTATTTATACTCTTTAAGAAGATAGAAATTATACATGATCCAATCAAATTGCAAGCCCTTAGCATAGTGATCAGGAAATACAACTTTATCTTCAATCCTAATCATCAGATTGAAAATTATTGCATCCAATATAGCATTTCTCAAATTCCATGGAAACTACTAAAAAAGGATATACAGGATACAATAGAAGGTCTAAAACTTGCTTGTCAGAATACAGAGGCAAAAAAAAACAAGGGATATTATCAAAAGAGCCTTAGAACAGAAATATAATGACTTACGTAATAATTAAAGAAGAATGGTAAACTCCTTGACTGATAGAGAGCAGGTCAAAATAACACTGAATAGGATCAAGGTTAAAGATGGAGAAAAAAAATATATAACTATTAAGAAGGAAGAAATCGAAAGAAAAATAAGGAAATACCATCATGAGACATTCAAAAAATGAAATATCAATTTTGATAACTTTATAGAAGATTGGAAAGAAGAATACAATCTTAAAGGCTATATTAATGAAAGATGGTATAAAGACCTACTGGAGCCAATCTCCCAAGAAGAACTATATGAAATGCTTCAAGGACTTCCCAATAATAAAGCCCTAGGGAGATTACAAATCAGTTATGAAATGCTAAAAAAACTGGGTCAAAAAGAAAAAGAATATCTTAGAAAGATACTTAACTGCTTCCTAAGGTGAGAAGTTATTTCAATAGAATGGAAACAAAGTTATATACAATATATTCCATAGCAAAGTCAAAACCATGGAGATGTGAACTCCTCAACACCAGACCAATAGTATTGCTGGAGGTTATATGAAAATGCTTTATCAAAATCCTCACAAACAGATTGGGAAATATCTGCCAGATCAACAATATTCTAAGAGAACCTAATTATGCAGGATTATCAGGAGAAAGTATAGTAGAACCGATTCAAATTCTAAATAATATTTGTGGAGAAGCAAGAGAAACTAAAAAGAAGTTATGAATACTTTTTCAAGATACAGCAAAAGCATATAATACTATTAGCCTGAACATGTTAATCAAGGCAATGAATAGAATCAAGATACCAGAAGGCTTTATCCAAATCATAATAAGTTTATTTCGAAATTGAGAATTTAGGGTTATATTTAAAAATAATCTAATTGAAGTAATCACAATAGGAGATGAAATTGATCAAGAAGAAACCATCTTACTACTAATGTGAAGGATATTCTATGACTCTTTATTGTGCAAGATTCAGAATGATGAAACAAAAGGTTACAAAATATTTGTGGCTTGGGATCCAGAGTTAAAGGAAAACATTGAAAGAAAGCTAGAGTCAAGATATGCAGCTATCGCATTTATGGATGATACAACATAGATAGCAAGATCCAAAGAGGATATGGAAAAGATTTTGAAAGAAGCAAGAATCTTGTATAGGGCAAATGATTCACAGATTAATAGTAACAAATTAGTAATAATCACTATTAACAACCCCAACCAATATCCAGAAGAGGTCCAAACAGGGGTTGACAGAGAAATAGTTAGAGAATTAGATAGAACTGAATAGACAAGATTTCTAGGGATCTGAACAGGAAACCAGAAATCTGTTATCAAGTTCAAAGAACAAATATTTAAAGAAATCAACATGGTTACCAAGTCCCTAAAGAACAAAAAGTTAACTGATAAACAAGCACTTTATATTCTGAACAGAGTCTTAATACCTAGAATTGAATTCAGAATGTAGCATAGTATACTATCCTGGCAAATATGTAATACTCTGACAATGGCATATAGAAAACTTTTCAAAAATAAGGTCACACTATGTCGATCCATACCTAATAGTGTAATACATTATTCCAAGATATACAATTTAAAGAGTGTTTGGATGTTGCAAAAAAAAAGTCAGATAATGGGATTATGCAATAGATTAAATGATTTAGGACCAGCCAGAATTACAACAATTATCAGGTTAAAGCAATCACAGATTAAGTATTGAGAACCTCTTAACTTGCTCATATATAACTCATTAAACTATCTTTTAGGAAGGAGCAACTTCGTATTACAAATACTAAAACTGACCAAAGATATGGAAGTAACTTTCCATAGCTAGAAGTGGAATGATATTTTTAATTGGAGTATTAGAAATAGTTCAATTAAAAATCATCTGACAACAAAAGAATACAGTAAAGCCCTTCTATCACTTAAACACAATAAATTGATGTATATAGATCAGCTTATCAACCATAAAACTAGCAAATAATTGGACTGGAAATGCTCCAACTCCTACAAAAGACAAGTAAGGGACCTATTCCAAAATGGTACTTGTCAATAACAAGAGAGATGCAAGAAAACAAGCTAGAATAGCTCACAAGAACTTGGAAAGAAGATTGGTTAAAGTGGAGTCCAGAATATCTAGCACTCAATCTTAACCTCAATAAAAGACAAAAACTTTGGATGGTCACCAGAAGCAATAATCAACAGCAACAACTGATTTGGAGAAAGTAACAATAAAAGATATATTAAAATAGATCATTTCAAATGTGACAGCTCCAAGGATAACTTAGGATCAAACCTGATGTGATGCCAAGGCTGTTCAGTAGGGATCAAAACTGAAAACCAATGTATAGTAGAATCAAACATAGAACAAATATATATGGTTCCTTATCTTAATACTAGGAAATCTACAAGGAGAGCTCAACTTTTAAAAATTCCTTGTTCCAAGATAGCCCTAGAGGAATCAATAAGTAGAACAATTTACATAAACTCAGTGGCTACACAATGTGATAGAAGGCAACTGGAAGAAGTAGTGATAGAGAATTGGGAAAAGAAGCTTATTAAAGAGAATATTAAAGAAGGTATATATCAAACCTATCTGATAGAAATACTTAGACGTAATAAGGGGAATAATAGCAATAATACAATGATCTTTTACTCTGATGGATCTCTTGCTGATCATGGAAATAAAAATATAAAGATGGGTGTAACATGGATACAAATTGGAGAAGCAGAAAGAGAAAGCAAGTTCCAAGCAGGGGTAGCTGATTGATCTTTGTCCACAAGAGCAGAACTAGCAGCAATAGTTACCATACTACTAATAGTACTAGTTAACAGCAAGGTTAAGATCCACATTGATAGCCAAGTCTGTATATTCAAATGGAAAACTATAGAAAAGGTGGATCCCAGAAAAATCTATAAAAGATAGCTAAAGGAACAAAATTGATTCTTGTGGGCATGAATATTGAGCCTGGTAAAGAAAAAATAATTAGATCTAAATCTTATCAAGATTAAAGTACACTTCAACATTCAATACAATGAGGAAGCAGACATTCTAGCCAAAGAAGTGTTAAAGTTTCCAACAATAGAATGGCAAGATCTGGACTCATCTAAGATTGTTACTGAAATCAAATGGCAAGAGATAATGCTGGATGCTCCAATAAGACAGTTTGTTAAAAAAACCAATGCCAAAATAATGATGCATCAATAGATAACTCAAAATAGAATAGACAAAAAATGGGATCATCAAATCAAAAACCAACACAGGCACATATGGGACCTAGTTTGGAAACAAATAAATAATGGGCACACATGGAATACTTCCTTCAAAGAATCACAAAGAAAAAGCTTTCTTGTTAAGATGACCAGTGATGAGCTACCTACATTAACAAAGCTAGTCACAAAAAGATCAGACTTATTTAAGCAAGTAAAATGTCTCGCATATGGACAGCAAGAAGAGACAATAGAACACTTGCTAGAATGTCCAGGATATAAAACTCAGTGGCAAGAAATTTGGCAGAAGGGTATGGAAGATATGATGCAAGGTTTTAACAAACTTCTGGCAGATAGAAAAAAGGAGTCAGAAGAAAAAGAGATAAGACTGGTAGTTAATGACAGAATAGAAAGAGGAGAAATGGATAAGAAAATAGTTCAACTAGTGGAAAAGATCTCAAATACCGGTTGAAATATACTTAGTTTCTGTATGGGACTGATTGAAAAAGATCTAATGGATAAGATAGTAGACTTGAAGTGCTATGGAAAGAGAATTGGTAAAGAAGCAAGAAAGTGAATAATAAAGATACAGAAGAAAACATGTAACCATTTCAGAAAGAAAATTTGGAATGTCAGATGCAAAAAGGTGATAGAGTGGGAATGGATATTAGGGATCAATAGAGGTGACAAAATCAAAAGGTCAACACATCTACAGAGGCAAAGAAACAGGGCCAAGGTACCAGGAAATCAGTTATACCAAGTACTAGTAAAGAAAGAAGAATTAGAAAATACAATGCTCAAACAGGTCCTGTGAGATGGGATAAAGTATAGGATAAAATGGTTGGGTTTTAATCTCTGTCAGAACTCAAAAAAGTGATCTGCAGGCAATAATATTAGAAGTTGAAAGGGTATTTACCTGAATTTCTAATGGAGCGATAAATTACTCCCGAAGTTATACTTAGAAAAGTAAAATAACCAAGACAAGTGAGTTATTTAAAGAATTAGCTTTAGCATTTCATTTTATATGTACAGCTTACAAATGTTTAATAAAGCATACGTAACTAGCCTGACAGAGGGCAAAATAATAATAATAATAATAATAATAATAATGATTTTATTGGAAAAAACTCTTTCTACTGATCCTCTGATCATATATAAAAAATATGTTCACAAGAAGTTTTATACTTATTTGCTAATAAAGTCTTTACACTTTCATTAAAACAACTTAAAGCTTGTTTTCGTGTATCTCTCTTATCCTCCCTTACTTGTTTATAAACTCCTTTGAATAAAAACCTGAGCCTTTAGTGACCTGAAAAAACTCAAGTACACACTTTCTTTACTAAGGATAAGAAGGTTCTTGGAAGTAAAAAGACTAACAAGTGGAGTGTTACTTTACAGAGCTAAAAGTGACAAGAAATAAAGGTTTTGTCAACAGAAAAAGGCTTATTATCCACCTTCTTACATACTATCTTATACCTTCTTAAAGTATCTACTGTTTTTCATAATTTTCTTGGTGAATTTTGCCTACCTCAGTTTGATCCTGAATTTTTGGTAGCACAATATTACCTGGCATCTAATTGGTTGACATGAAATATGTTAGTAATCGAATGTAAACAAGCTCTTATTAGTCACCTTATGACATTATTGGTGATAGAAAGAGTTAATTGGTACCCTGTGTCTGCCCCACTCTTCCAATTGGATTAACCTACAGATTAAGTATCATGAGGTCAATAAGATACAAGCAACAAGTCCCCAGGTGATAAAAAAGTTACTATTTGTTTAAGCTGAGTCTTTTTCTCCTATTATCCTGATCAGGTAAAGTTCAAGATCAAGGTTTTCTTTTTATCTCGGTCAGACAATAAGACCAAACAGTCTCTAGTCCATGCTAAGCTCTAACCCTTTGGTTACAGTGGAGAATGCATTTTCCCAGAAGTTGTTAAAGAATATTACAATCAATAAGAATCCCCGCTATTGCTAAGACCCTTCTACCATTACAAGGCAAAAGGATTATTGGAAAATCCAACCTTTTGAATAATAGAAGATGTATATCAGTAAAATTTCTTTAATTAGGTATAGCTGCTAGAAGGTATCATACTGAAACAACATGACCTAGTCCTTATTAGATCACATAAGAATCTAGGGTCTATCATAAGTCATCTCTCTACTACAGGTGAATAAAAAATCTATCCAAAGATGGTTGGAACCAAGTGTGTTCTGAAAGTAAAGGCTTCCACTAGGTGATAAGTCTTCTCAGATGGTACACAAGAAGAAAATCAAAATCAAGAATTGATAAGTTCCTTAGACAGTTAGGAAAAGAAAGGATAATCCAATCAGGTATTTCTTATTGAGAAGAAGTCTTAATAAACAGGTTTTTGAAGAAAGCTGAAAATATTTTTTTCAATTTTTACTCTTTCATTTTCTTGTTGTCTACTTAGATATTTTTAGATATCCCCCTTCCCCTTTTTCAATCTATCCTTTTGTAGTTTCTTGTATTCCAGTGGCTGATCAGACATATAGTAGTGACAACCTGCTGGTAATGATGCAGTGACTAGGAGAGCCTTTACTTAAAGACACTACAGAGTGAAATATTGTTCCTAAAATTGAACTTAGAGACTTTTATGCTTACGATGAGTTAGCTAGATTAGAATAATAGTTTAGCTGTAGTATATATCATACTGCTTAAATAAAAAATATACTTTTGTTTTCAATTGATCAATAAACTAATGATTTAGCCTAACTACAGGTACTAAAAAAAAAAAAATAATAATAATAGTAATTTTATTGATCAGTAATTGTAAACTTTTTCTGCTGATCCTCTGACGACACACAAAAAAGATGTTTGCAAGAAGTTTTATACTTCCTTGCTAATAAAGTCTTTATATTTTTATTAAAACAACTTGAAACTTGTCTTCTTTTATTTTTCCTATTCTCTCTTGCTTGTTTATAAACTCCTTTGAATAAAAACTTGAGTCTCTAGTGGCCTAAAAATATTCAAGTATGTACTATCTCTACTAAAGACAAGAAGGTTTTAGGAAGTAAAAGGACTGACAAATGAAATGTCACTTTACAGAGCTGGAAGTAACAAGAAATAGAGATTCCGTTAATTGGAGAAGGCTTTTTTCTATCTTCTCACATATTGTCTTATACCCTCTTAAAGTACTTACTGTTTTTCACAGTTTTCTTGAGGAATTTTGTCTACTTCAGTTTAACCTTGAATTTTTGGTAACAAAAATATTACCTGGCATCTGATTGGTTGACATGAAACATATTAGTAGCTGAATGTAAACAAGCTCCTATTGGTTATTTTATGTGTTCTGATGATATCATTAATGATTGCAAGAGAAATTAAGAATACAAACTCCTCCACTCTTTCAAATAAAGTTTAATTAAAGCAAAGAAGTCATGAGACCATTAGGATAGACACTAAATTCCCTAGGTAATGAAAAGGTGATTATTTGTTCAAGCTGAGGTTTTCAATTTCTTATTATTCCAATTAGGCAAAGTATGCGAAAGAGATTATTTTCTTATTCCAGTCAGGCTGTAAGACTAAAAAGTAGAGAAATGTAAAACACTGTCTTTCTTTAGAATTAAGAATGCATTTCTCCAGATGTTGTGTAATAATATTGTAATTAAGACAAACATCAGTAAAATTCTTTTAACTAGGTATGGCTACTGGAAGATATCAGGAGTTACTTAACAAGACTAAAGTCACATAAGAACCTAGGTTCACCATTAATCATCTTCTTCTATGTATATAGATACAGTACAAAATTAGAACCGAAAGAAAGGAAGTATTGAGCAAGATACTGTATTTGAGTAGGTAATAAATACCTCAGATGGTTACAAGAAAATAATTAAGAGTATAGATGGAAGTTTCTCAGATAGTTGGGAAGAAAAAGGATATCCCGGAAGGGTTGACTTCTAATGAGAAAAGATTTTTAGTAGAAGTTCTTTAAAGGATATGGAGCATTTTTAATTTTCTTTTTTTCTTTTCATTTTTATATAATGCATTTGCATATTTTTAGATATTTCCTTTTTCTTTATATTTTCTTTCCTCTTTTGTAGTTTTTCTAATTCAGTTTCTTGAAGAATAATAAGTAGTAACAACCTGTTGGCAATAATGGATAAATTAGGAGAGTTTTCAACCAAAACTTAGTTTAAAGTGAAATATTGTCCTCAATATTACACTTAGAGGCTGAAGCTTTTTTGAAAATCGAAAGCCATTGACGAGTGTGTCAATATGAGTCTTTTAGTTTAGCTATGATACAATTGTTCTATCAGTTTTCTTAATAATTAATAAACACACAGTACTGGTCTGACTATATGTTAAAAAAAAAATAATAATAGTAATTTTATTTTTTTTTATTAATAATATTTTAAAAATATATACTAGCAAAATTAATTTATTATTGTTTTTACAAAAATTGAATCAAAAAATAATAGCAGACTAACTTTGTAATTATATAATTATAAATTATTTTATTTTATTTTATTTTTTTTAACTCACAATTATGCCACAATGGCATATCTTTATTGAGATATTGAGAAATACCTAAATATTTTACAGACTTTCACAAAGCGACTAATTCATCATTGTTACATTATTAGTTAAAGGACTATACTAATTAAAAAAATATGAGGAGTTCACTAAACTAGTTCGAACTAAACAAAACTAAGTCTAAACTAGATACTCTAAGTCAGATTTAAGGGACAATATTTCACTCTTCTAGTAGCTTGGCAATAGTACCTCTAAGTCAATCAGGGTTATCACCAACAGTTTATCACTGTAGATTATTCCAAAAAATGATGAATTGCTAAAGTTGACACTGGAAAAAAGGAAAAGAGAAATACAAATAAAAGTCCTTCAAAAGGTTCTTGCTCCATTTCACAGTTTCCTCTTGAAAGGGGTTTGTCTGATTGAGATATTCTCTAAACTTCATGACATTTGAGGAACTTAACCATTCCTGAAAGTGACTTCAAGAAGAACATTTGAGAAACTTATCCTTCTTTCAATATATTGTAGCAAGCTGATCAGCGAGTCTGTCACTAATGACCAAAGGCTCACATAACCTGTGGATAGAAGAGTCCATCCTTCTATCACATACACAAAACAATACCAAAATTAAGGCAGATGTGTAAAAAGATTTGAGCAAGTCTCAAGGTAGTTTTCCCTAAAACTACTTATAACTTCACTGTTGTAACAATCTATCCAAAAAATTCGTCTTAAGATTCATTATTTTATTAAGTCATTAAAGAAAGTTATATTTATACATTTTTATACATAGGGTTATTACATAATCATTATGGCTATTATAGTATTATGTTATACATAAATTGCTTCGTGGTCAGCTAATTTTCTATTATCTCAGCTCATAGTTTTTTATATTTTTGATACAAATGAATTGTTCGCACATTATTCTAGCTTGCAAGGGGTATGGTGATAGTTGATAATTGATTGTTTCATGTAAGCTTTAGTCACGTCACGATCATCAGTCACGTGATTATGGTGAAAATTTTGAACTTGGTCTGACTTCTTTGACCTTTAAAAATATGGATTTACTTATCACTAGTAAGGCCAGCACCATATTACGGAAGAGTTTGCCTGACTGAGATAGAAGCTTGGAGATCTCAACTTTTGTCCAAGAAAGTTTTTTCACCACCTGAGGAACTTAATGAAAGATGGGGTTGAATCTTCTTTTTGTACCTGTTACACACTTTTTGGTATTATAATTGTTTTCTGAAGGTTGAACATACATGATTGGAGGGGACACTTTTTCTAGAACTTTCTTTCCTACATTACCAATGATGTATTGAGACATGTGAGTATAACCAATAGAAGCTTGTTTATATTCCAAAAACTGATATGTTTTGTGTCAGCCAATTACTTTTGGTGAGGATTTGTGTTATCAAAAATTTAGGGTCAAACCGAAGTAGGCAAAATTCTCTAGAAAACTATGAAAACAATAGCTTTAAGAGGCCCACAAGTGACTGGAAGGGGAAAAATAAGTCCTTCTGTCATCAAAAACCTTTATATACCTCTTGCTTTAAAGGTTAAATAGGCTTTCAGGTACTTCACAGTCAGTTCTTCTTCCTTTGAAAACTTTCTTACCGTTGGTATCAAAGATATTGTTTGACTTTTCTTGGTCACTAGGAATCAAGTTTTTGAGTGAAGAGATTTGTAAACAATAAGGGAAAGATAAAAGTGACTCTTGAAGTTATACTTCAAGTTGTTTTAAGAAAAGTATTAAGACTTTATTAGCAAGGAAGTATAAAA
>CAJVPT010001341.1:0-21954 GCA_910592055.1 Acaulospora colombiana
GCTAGTAGCAATAGTCACAATATTATTAGTTGTTCCAATAAACAACAAGGTCAAGATTTTTACAGACAGCCTAGCCTATATTGCCAAGTAAAAAATAATTGAAAAAGGGGATCCCAGAAGAACTCATAGAAGATGATTAAAAGAAAAGAACTGGTCCTTGTGGACAAGAATGTTGGATATTATTAAAAAAAAAAATTTGGATCTGGAACTGGTCAAGGTCAAAAATACTCGAATGGCCCTTACAATAAAGAAGCAGATACTCTAGCAAAGGAAGCCTTAATGCTCCCTGTGATCAAATAGAAGAATCTTATCTTATCTAAAATTATTACCGAAATCAAATAATATGAAATGACTTTGGATAATCCTATAAGACAGTTTATTAAAAATATAAATAACAAAGTTACAGCTCATCAATGGACTAACCAAAACAGGATTTCAAATAAATAGAATCAACAGATTCGAGACCAATATGACTATATATAGGATTTGGTATGGGAAAAGATGAAGAATAATCACACTTGGAACATCTCCTTTAAAGATTCTCAAGAAAGAAGCTTTCTTATCAAACTAATTAATGAAGAGTTACTGACACTTCCCAAATTGGCCATAAGAAGACCAGACCTATATAAACAAGTAGAGTGTATAGCAAGCAAATAACAAGCAGAAACAATAGAAAATCTACTAAAATATCCAGCATACAAAACCCAATGGCAAGAAATTTTGAACAAAAGAGCTGAAGGCATTCTAAAAGACTTTGAAAAACTTCTGCATAAGAGAAGAAAAGAGATGAAAGAGAAGGAAATAAGGCTTTTAGTTGAAGACAGAGTAGAATTAGGAGAATTGGACAAATGCATTAGCCAGCCTTATAGAAGAGATTGAAGAAACAGGCCAAAATACACTAAACTTTTGCATGGGACTAATATGAAATGATCAAATATTGAAAATATCAAATCTAAGATGCTATCAGAAAAGAATAGGTAAAGAAGCCTGTAAGTGGATAGTGAAGATACAAAAGAAGATTTGCAATCAATTTTGAAAGAAGATTTGGAATGAAAGGTGCTCAAGAATAATCGAGTGGGAACAAGCACAAGGAATCCATAGAGAAGACAAAATAAGAAGGTCAGTCAGTCCATTAAATCAGAATAACAAGACCATAACTATGAAAAGATCCATACCGGAAGAAGAAAAACTTGAAGATGAAGGTCTGAAACAAATCTTTCTATAAGGAGTAAAGTATGAAATAAGATGGTTAGGATTTTAATTTCTGTCAAAACTCATAAGGAGAATCTGCAGTAGTGATCTGTAGGCAATGAAATTAGTAGTTGGAAGGGTTTTCACCTGAGCTACTAATGAAGTGATAAATCACTCCCGAAGTTGCACTTAGAGTGATAATAATCAAGACGAGTGAGTTAATTAGAGATTTAGCTTTAGCAATTCATTTTATATATATAGTATACTAATGTTTAATAAAGCATGCATAATTAGCCCGACAGAGGGTAAAAAAAAAAAAAAAAAAAAAAAAAAAAAAAAGTAACATGAAAGAATATTAATTACAATGCCATAAACTAATTTAAAACAATTTTACTCTTCCAGACTTTTTTTTTTTTATTTTTTTAATACTGACTTAGTCTTGTTTATTTGTATTTATACAGTATTATTACATAGAATTGTTCTTTTTGTATAAAAATTAGATCTTCTTCTTTGGATTTGTACTTGAACTTTTTTTCCTTTTGTTTATGATGCCATTTTGTGCTTTCTATTTTTGAAAAGCCTACATCTTATTATCTATATCTGATAAAGATTTTTGATGATTTTTGTGCATATTAGAGATAGACAATTTTTCCTGATTAATTTGTCTAGGATTGTTTTTTTGATATCACAAGTTAGTTTTTTGAAGAATACTCCTTTAATACTTGTTATTAAGTATTTCTTATATCTCAAGTTGGTTTTGTTTTTTATCTAATCTATAAATTTTAAGCTTTTGACTCTATCTATATGTGTTTCCACACATTAAACTATCATATTGATTATTAATATTTCAATATTTTGTCTAGTTTGTAGGTATATGAAAAGGTGTGTATTGGTTTTGGGTTCTTTGCATACCAGGCAGTCCTTGTTTTGGTATAATGATGAAGCTCTTGTATATAGTTTGCTTTTGGTCAATGGTTCCTCATTCCATATGCTGAGACAGAATTTTCTAACTTTTAGTCCTCCTGGGTTGTGTGGTGGTTGCTTATCTTGATTGGTTGCAAGTATATTGTGATTATGGACCAGTCTATTTCTTTGATAATTCTGTTATTGAAATTATATCTTGTCCTTTTTAGTAGTCTTCATTTTGCCAGGTATATAGCACTTGTTAGCTTTTTTGTAATTATATTTATGGAAACTTCAGTAGGGATGTTGTTCCATTGTAGGGTTATCCCAATACATTGATTGTGTATTTCTGTTATTTCAATTTCATTTTTCCCTGGTAGCATATCCTTTCAAGGATTAATTTGAGTTAATTTGTCAGCTGTTTTATTCTGTTCAATTCCTAAGTGGCCTTTTACTTTGAAGAGTGACAACTTTATGTTTTGTACTTTGCACTATTTTGAGATTTGTAATAGTATATTGTAGTTTTTCTGTGTTTTTATGATCTTTTTGATGCTTTCTCTTTGTGTTTTCAGGATACCATTGATTGCTGCTTGACTATCGGTAAATATATTTGCTGTGCTATGTTTAGGTAAGGTGCTAGGGGCTGTTAGAATGCTGCTATTTCTGTCCTAGTTGAAAAGAGGTGTCTAGTTATTTGTTCCTAGAAAGTGTATGTCTTTTGGTCTGAAGTAATAATAATCCACCCCAGTTCCATATAGTTTTTGTCTCTAAATTTGGTTAAGGAGCCATCTGTATAGATATTGAAGATTGCATAGTTATTTAGTTTCTCTTTAATTGTTTTTAGTATAGTGAGACTGTCTGTAGGGCCTTTTATTGATTTTTCTAAGCTTCTTTGTAGCTTTGTTGGAATTGTGACTTCAGTTTCAACTTCTTGTAAGTTCATGTTATCTTGTGTGGTATATTCCAAAAGTGTAGTATTCAAGGAGTTGTGAATTACTCTATTTCTCTATCAGAGTTCTCTATCTACAGTATTAGTTTTGTTTGTTAATATTTTGCTTTTTTGCACTGGTATAATAATTGATTATTGTTTTGTGGCAGTAAAGCTGCATTCACAGTGTTATCATCTAGTGTATTGATATTACAGTACAGGCATGCCTTAAGGGGGAGCTTTCTGGTTTTTGAGTGTAGTATCTGTATTATGTTGCGTGTTGATTTATTTTCTGTTGTTTCTTTCCAATGTTGCCTTATTTTTCTTAGTAATACAAATCCAATGTGATCTAGTAGTTGAGGTTTCAGATATTGGGGTACCTTGTTTGAATATATTTGATGAAATATTCAAAGGGTTGGGAAGTTTCTTCCTTTCAATTAATTCCTCTAACTTTCTGCTAATAGTGCAGAACCAGCTGGGAGTTGGACCCGGAACTACTTTTTTTTTCATTCCAATAATTTGGTACCAGTCCAAGGACTTGGTTTTATCTCTATTGAGTATTTGGCCAGTGAACAAGAGGTTATACTTTTTTAGGTCCTGACAATGTTTAGAATAGAATTGTTTGCTCATAATTCTTTTTATTGGTGTATCTACTTCTTTTATAAGTATTATGATATCTATATTTGGGGTGAGTAAAAAGATAAAGCTGTGTCTTCTTATGAGCCAGATTATATCATATTTGAGGTTCTTTCCTAAGTTCATTAAAGGGTGTTCTAGTTTGTTCAGGATGAACTGTGTTGACCAGAAGTTGTTCTGAATGGATTGTAATCTGGCCCTTGCTATGTCACCTGCTTTATTCTATTTGTTGATTCTATAATATCAATTAATGAAGTGTAAAAGTAATTGCCTGTTCCAAAGATATATGATGTTATATTCATGTTTGTTGAAGAGTATATTGTTAGTGACTGTTCTGTCTAGATCTAGCTTATGTTTTAAGGTGGATATAATACTGCTTATGAGTAGATTACACACTTTTTTAGAGAGCATCACATTATTGCATAAGTATTCTGCACTAGGGATTATTATATGATTGATTATATATTGCATCTATTTGTCAGTTAGATTTTTTATGCCTAACAGGAATTTGATTTTACTGAATTTCTATTGAATTAGGGTTTTTTGGTAATCTTTTCTACCAGAACTATCATGTCATATTCCTAGAATCCTGCCAGATGTTCCTATAGGGCAACAGTATATTATATAGTCTTTTATTGTTATGCTTGATTGAAATCACTGTCGTGTCCATTAATGATGAGGAGGTAAAACTTCTGGAGATTGATTTTTATGTTATTTAGATAGTAGAATTCCTCAGCTTTTCCTATGATTTGTTGTATTTCCTTTTTGTTATCAGTGATCCAGGTAGTGTCATCCATGTATGTGTTGACAGCTATGTACACCTTTTTTTATAGCCATCCTTCTTTGATTTCTCTACAATTTTTGATAGTAATGGTATAACCTGAGAAGTTTTTGGCAATATAGAAGATTAAAGGGTCATAGAAGATATGCTATAAGAGAAGAAAAATTGTGTCACCTTGATTGATACTGTCTTTGACCTCATATTCCTCTATGGGACCATGACATATTAGTACAATCTTTTGTCTTTGGTTGAGAATGTTTAGGAGTATGTTTATTATTGGTGTTGGAATCTTAATTCGTTTAAGAGCCTTAATGAGCATTTCTAGGTTTATAGAGTCGAAGTCTTTTAACATATCTTGACTGAAAATCCAGGCCTGTTTTTTAATTTCTTTAGCATGTTTAATAATATTGTTGATAATGTGAATAGGTTCTTGTGTACTGTTTCCTGGGAGAGCTGACCAGTTTAATTCTGATAGGATTGTATATTCTTTTAAATACTGGACTATTCTATTAGTGATAATTTTAGTGAAAATTTTTATACCATCATCTAGAAGAGTAATGGGTCTAGTGATATCCAGATTGTTTTGCCAGTCTATGGGTTTTGGTATGGGGTAAATACTACCTTTGCTCTATTCTGTGGGGGTTGTACCTTCCTTGATGATGTGATTGAAAATATTTCTTATTTCTTATAATGCCTTTTCACCTAGTTTTTTGAAGGCTAAGTATAGAATTTGATTTTTTCCTAATACGGATTTACTACTTCTATCTCTGATTGCTTTCCTTAGTTTTTCTTTTGATATTTCTGTGGTAGTTGAGCAGTACCATTTGGGATCAATGGATTCTTTAGGGAAGTATTTTTGTTTCTATACTGTATATTTTGTTAATTGTTTGATATTTCTGATAGGTATCCATTATTGAAAGAGTTTCTTAATCCTGGAATTGATTTTTTCAGGTTCTATTATTATGTAGATTTCCTCTTCCTCTATAATTAGATTGTCTAATATAATGGCCTATGAGATTTGTCCATAATTCTATTTATCATTGCTCTTTTATTGGTTGCTAGAAACAGTTGTCTGAATACAGTTCTATGTTTGATTGCTTGATTTTGTTTTATGTGGGTTATAGCCCAAGCGATAACTTTGTGTGCACATATTATTTTCAGTAGATGGATAATTCCTTGTGAAATAAAGTCATTAGGATATTTTTTTTGTATGCTGTGTAGCTATTATTGGACTTCTATGCCTATTTTTTGAGAAAGTTTTGGTACTTTGAGCAAGGGCTTGTTGGCTTTTTGTATTGTTTTTAGTTTATTTCAGAGAGTCTGTAGTGTTATCAAGAGATCTTTTGTTTGTCACTCTTCTTCTTGTATTCTTTTCCTTCGATGTGGTTTTCTTTTAGGAATATGTAGTTTGGCAGCCTTGAAAATATGGTTGCATATGGTATTCCACTACTTATTGATTATTGTTGATTTATTGCCTTATTTACTGAGTGCTTTATTTACTTCTCTGCTGAACTTTTTCTATTGTTTGCTATTTGCCAGGTGCCAGTTGTATCTGTGATTGAGCTTGTGATAGGTATTGCCTTGAGATGAGTTAAGTCACTATACTTCTATTTCCGTGATTGCTGGTCTGTGATCACTAAGAATTAGAGGATCTAGAGCTCTCCAATATGTGCTTTCCTGCTGTGCCAGGAGGGAAGGATATTCATCCAAATTTGATCGACTCTGATACTACTGTTTTTTCAGTTTCATGTGTATTCTCTCTTTATAGTATTGTGATATCTATAGGTATTTTCTAGCCCATGGTCAGTAAGTATCTCAATTTGAGGACTAGAGGATCTGTCTGATATTCTAAGGTTTCTAGTGTCAGTTTTATCTCATACTGGGTTTGGTATACCAGTTTTATTCCATACTGGGTTTGGTATGCCATTTAGGTCTTTTAATACTAAGAGGTATCAATTCTTTTATATTGCTTCTTGAATCTATTGTCTGGGTTTTTTAAAGTTTTTAATCATCATTTGTCTCTGTGGTCTGTATAAAAGTATACTCCTATTATTTTAAGTTTTTGTTTTTTTGGAAAGGTTTGATCAGTATGACTTTATCTTCCTTACCATAAATTATGGTTGTATATATGGCTAGCTATTTCTTTGATGAGCATTAGATTCAGGCCTTGTCCAATTATTTGTTTATCATTGTGGAACATATTATATGGTATAGTGGATGTATCCAGTGTTTGGATTAATAATGGTTTCAGTTTGTTTCTATTGTGACTATTATATTTCATTTCATTGTAGCGTACTATTTGAACCATGTTTCTCTTTTGTGTTTACTAGCTAGGCCCTGAATATTATAAGTAGTTGTTGTCGATGTATTGTTTGTTGTGATGTAAGGGGAGTATTAGTATAAGATGTGTGATTTATGTTAAGTAAGTTTGTGCTTTCTGTTTTGGTGTTATCATTTTTCTTTTTTCCTTTTCTACATGTTATTGGAGTGGTAGTATTGTGATTGTTTATACTTGTAGAGTCCTCTGTTATTGATAGTTAAATGAGCAGTTGGGGGATGTATTCGTATTTATAGTATTGGTAAGGACATTGAACATTTTGTCTATATTTTGGTCCAAGCAGTTCATTGTTGAGTGAATTTGCTATTGTTGCAGTTGGATGTCTTGTAGGTTTTCAGGAGTTTCTTCTATGTTTTCTGTTGAACTATTTATGTCCTGATGGGAAATTTGGTCTTTCTTCATCTGTTCTATATATTCTTCACTATAGCTTTTTAGGTTAACAATAAATCATCTAGAGCTGCAATTTCTTCTTTGATTTCTCTGATTTTTTGTCCAATTGTCTTAAGGATATCGAGAACTTTTTCTATGGCATTTGTTTCTGTGTATACATTAATTTGTTCTTTATCTTTCTTTTGCTTTTGTCCCTGTTTTGCGGCTGCTGCATATGAGTTTGGTCGAGTCCTTTTGCTGGACTGTTTGTTTCTAATAATAACACTAATTGCTTCATTATGTGCTAGTTTATATTTAGTATATAGTTTGCCAAAGCAGTTGGCTTGTTCTGAGTGGTATTGATTCTACTGTATTTGTCTCTCTTTGGATGGGCAGCTTGCTATCATATGTTCAGTACTGCTGCAGATACTGCACAATTTGGTGTTGTTATGGGTCACGTGGGTGACGCGATTTACACGTAATGGTCTAGAATTCAAAAACCTGAAAGTTTGTCATGAAATATTGAGTGTTGCATGGTAAGAAATTATAGATAAGGCTCAGGTACTGATAAGGGAACTATGTGTATATAAAAAAGTATGGAAAGTTTAGCAAAGCTTAGAGTTAATATAGCCGATTATAAAGTAGATAGCCCATTGTTAGTTAGAAAAGTATAAATAGAATACCAATGTATGCCAAAAAGGCAAAGCTGAATGTGTTAGAAAAAACAGCCCTCCTTGAGAATAGAGCTGAATGTGTTAGGAAAAACAGCCCTCCTTGAGAATAGAGTTGAATGTGTTAGGAAAAACAGCCTTCATTGAGAATAGAAATAAGAGTTAGTAATATACCAAAGAAATAGAATGCAATAAAGAGACACTTACCTTTGGCCAAGTCAATCACCATGCCTATGCCTTCCTTAAGTGTTCTTTATAGGACGTTCTCTTATTTGTGTCATTTATGAATATTCTTGAGAAGTCTGGGATATGTAAGGTGCTACGGATTAGTGACGGACTTGCCGGGATAGCCCACAATAGTATCAATTCAACTATAGTTTTCTCAGGTAAAAGTTCTCCTCTATCACTGCATTTCTTGTTTCTTCACTATCAAAACTGATCACAGTAAATCTTTTCCTCCTATAGAAGAGATGTCTGAAAATATAGCATGTCTTGACTTTGGTTTGTTCGCTAATATGTCTGCTATAGTGTTGGGTGGGAGGTTGATGAGTTTAGCTACTATTGCACCTCTTTCTTTTATTTGCTCCATATTCTATAGTGCATCAAAAATCTTGACTGAGTCTGATCTCAGTGGTACACTTTATTTGTTAAGGATTGACTGTTTATTTTTTTGATTTTCATAAGTGATCGTAGTGGTTTGCCACATCTGTTGAGTTGCCATTATAATGTTGGTGATCTCATCATATTTGGCAAAAGTTTGTTGCACTTCAATGAACTTGAGATCCAAGAGGATGTCACATACGATGATACTATTTTCCCTTTTTTGGAAAGGAGTTGTAGTTTCTATGTGTTTTAGATGCATATTGTTTGTATTGGGTAAGATAAGGTTGCATACCTTGTCTGCAACCTGTTTATCACTGAAAATGGTAATGATGTACTCATTTTCTCCTTTTCTTTACTAAAGACTGATATTAGGCCTGTCAAGGAGTCTAAGGATCTTGTCAAGAAAGAGATCTTTTGACTAATGGTTCTTCCTGGGATTCTGCTTACTTTGATACCTGTTTTGGCTCTTTCTTTACCAAATTTAGCTTTCCTGTCAAGTGGAGATTTAGGGTGGAGTCTACCATACTGGTTAGGTTTGATTCTTTATTTTGATGTGGTTTGCTATTTCTCTTCTTGTGAAGTGGTGTTTTGAGATGAGCTTCCTATTGGTTTATCTTCGATTTTCATTTCTGTATTTGCTTCTTCAAGATGTTTATAATAATAGAGGCTATGTATTGATTGCTAGAGTTGTTTTTTGTACTTCTTTGAAGTGCCGGAGTTGTTGTCTTGGATACGTTAGTTGAAAGTTCTTTTTCATTTTGTTCATTCCAAGGAGTGTTGTCAGCAGCAGTTTTAGCTCTCTTAGTATTATTGGAATCTTGGAAAATGCTTTGTTGTGCTTTATTATAGGTTTTTAGTTGTTTTACGAGTTCATTTTCTTTTTTTGCAACTACTTTTTCTTTGTTTTTTGTGTTTTCATTCATATTATCCATATTTGTTTCTATGCATGAATTTTTCATGTAACTCTTTGTCAAAAGGTTTTTATTGTAGTTAGGTCGCCCCAGCATGTATTATTTTCTGGGTTCTTAGTGAGAACTCATTTCTTCCATTCACTTTCTTTCTTTTTTTTCAAAATTATCAAAAAAGGGAATTTTTTAGAATAAAAGGATCTATATGAAAGAGTTTTTTTCTTGTACCCTTCCAGATATAAATACAGTATATCAATTATGGTATATATAGATGATACCACTTTTATTACTCAGAACAAAAATGATCTTCTGGATATTATCACTATTAACACTTTATTCTACAACTCGAATAATAGCACAGTCAATTTATACAAATTAAAACTGCTAATACTCAACACATCCTAAAATGACATCAAGGTCAACAACTTTGAAATAATATCAGCAGATTAAATAATGGCTACCAGAGTTTTAGATATATGATAAAGCCAAAGTAGACAAGAAGCTTCAATAAATCTTGATCATATTTAAAACAATCTTTTTTTGCAATACACTCACCAAAAAACAAATTATAAATAAAGTTTATCAATATAGCATCAATTATGTAGTCTTTTCTACTATATAATATTTTATATAGGACCTAGTTCTTATATAAGAAGAATATATTAAGATATACAAAAAAATCTGAAGCAATTTCAAACAATGGCTTAGTCTAGACCATCCAGCATCAAATATAATAATTCACCTTAATAATCAATATAGCATTATAGAAATACAAATAAGATGATTACAAAAATATGTCAATGACATATAACAATTCTTTTCAATTCAAATATAGTTGACAACATCATACAAAACAGTATCTATAAGCTACAATGGCTTGCATAACAGAAGAAGAACATCTTAAATATTTTCCTACATATTTTAAAAATGAAGACCAACTTTTTATAGAACTGCCTACAAAATATTTAGAGACATAATATAAACATTAATAGATCTATTATAGAGAACATTATTCTTTACAACTTATATCCTATAGAAGACTTTATCAATCAAGATTGATATTCAAACTATAGAATAGCTTTAAGAACTCATTAGTTCTTTTAAATTAAACAACTAATTAGCTTATATATAATTAAGCTATTTGAATGGCAGCAGATTGGAGCACTGCATAATTAAATAATTAAAAAGAAAGAGTTGATATGGTTTTCGTATCTTTAATAAAGGATAATGACCTCTCTCCATATCATTTCTATCACTTTGTCATTGAACTAATGATAAATTCCTAAAATATTTGCATATGAAATTTTATAGATCCCTTATGTCCCTTTTTGAGGAACAAAATTTATAACTTTTCACCTTAATAAGAACAAAAGCCAGAAAATACTATAAATAAATGATTTGAATAATAGAAAACAATGGTAGGTGGTTTTTTTATAATTATTAATTTAAAATTTTGATACTTTCTAGTAAAAGACATTGACTTTTGTTCCTACCTTCTTCTTTAGAGACCCATTTTTACTCTAAATCTACTTATTCAAATTGAGTCAATTAATCTAGAGCAAATACAATGCTCCTGGTACAGTATATAACTTAAAAATCAGCAAATTCTAAACAAATGCATTAGTGGAAAACATGACATAATTAAAATTAGGCACTATAATATAGCTAATAACTCTTCAATAAATGTCTGTCCATGGTGTGATGTATTTAACACCAATAAGAACAGAAAAGATATTTGTTGTATAAAATACCTAAAGCTAATTCTTCAAAGTTTCAGTTCTAAATATAACAAAATCATATAGTTTATTAGACTCTTGAAGAAAAGAATACATATGTCACTTAATAGTATTTATAAAGTTCAACTAAATTCTTGATAAATTTAAAATTCATAACACTTTATACATGTTATAAGACTTTTTTTAAATTATCAATTTCAGTTTCACAACTAAACAAGAACTCACCAATATATATAAAAAAGTTAAAGATATATACAATCTCTATATCCATAAGTCTTTAACCCCCAAAACAACTCAAAAATATATAGAATAGATATTAGCATCTGTAATAATAATGCAAATATAGCCATTATAGGACTACAAATACAAGGACAAGTATTAACATACAGAACTAGAATTTTAGCTGCAACAATAGCAACAGCTATAAGTATATTAAAAAGATTTCTCACAATTGAAACTAGCTCACTAGCTTTACTAGAAGAATACAATGTCTATAGAGAAAAAAACATAAAAAAAATTAAGTAATTAAGGTTTATCATTAATCTCAGTATTATAGCAATACATTATCGGGTCTTTATTCTCTGGATCAAAATAGATAAATAGAACTATTTAGACACATACTTCTTTCTTGAAACAAATAAACTTGTTAAATACTATAACAATAATAGTATAACTGTTCCTCAAGATTAGCTAATCTATATTATTTTTAATAATAGTATTCTTACTTTTCACTATAAAAATCAAATAGAAATTATCACAACTATTTGGCAAGTACACAAGACAAAAAAAATGTATTTAATATATTAATGGATAATACTTGATAAAAAAAAAACTTCTCCAAACAATAGGCAAAAGACAGACTGTTAGAAAACAATTCAGAGATTCTATTCTTCTAATATCAATCTCAACAAAATAGACTTATAGAATTATGTATAAGAAGTTTTGAACTTAAACTCTGGAACAAAGAGCTTTTTACAATGAATTAGCTCTATATTAGAAAACTAGATATATATAAATTGAAATATGTTTCACAAGTCTACATATAGAAGACCTCTTCTATAATATTGATATTGAACTCATTTTATATTATACCATCCACTGAGAAATAATAACAAGAATTAATAACAATATTGATCACAATATTAAACAGTAGCTTATATTAATATAGCATTTAATAATATATGGAACAAAATTATAATAAGTATTATCAGTAAAGCCATTCTGAAAACCATTAGTAAATATATCAAAATCAATAATATAGCAAAGATTATTAATAGCATTTATAATATTATCAGATTCTAGTTATACAATATTTGAACTGACAAATATAACTACTTACATTATTAGAAAAAATTACAAGGAATATTAATAGAAAAAAAAAAACGAAAACAAACAGCCTTTTAAAAAATGCAGACAACCTATCTCTAATAAAATAAATACATATTCTCTAGAACCAATATCCAATATTCTTCATAGAATCTATAACATCTACAAAACCTATAAGAAATATACTGCTAGCACCTAGGCACATTAGTTCTTAATGAGAACAACACATTACAAGGATTTAATTTTTAGAAAAGTAAAAGAACAGAGATAATTACAAAAGTATATATCATATAATATTCTATATCTATCCTATTTATATATTTATCAATAATCTTTGCTAATACTTAACTATTAGTTAAAATATACTTTACTTGTTTTGATTTAGAATATTACATATAGATTTAAAAGTATATGCAATTGAATAATTGTGTCTAGTTAAGTATAAGTAAGAAAGTCTTGTTTTTTTTTCTTATTTTTTTTGATCACCTATTAATAAAAATTTTTATAAACTATATAATATATTTAATTACAAAAATTAAAATAATAATTATATTAGTTCCTATATCTTGAGCTAGAAAAACTAAAATTAATCTAATATCTTTAACTTTTGTTTTTGAATTGGATTGAACTAAAATATATCTAAGTTATCTTAAAAGAGTATTTATTTTAGCCTATTCATAAGAAATAATAATAGTTAGAAATAAAGACTCTTAATAATTGTGAGTATTTTCTATAGTATAATTCCCCCAATAAAGTTTAGAATAGTTGAGACAAGATATAGACCAAGATCCTTATAAGAATTAATTAATTCTTTTTTGTCTTATATTTATTATCTCTATAAACAATAGTTTTCTTGAGATAATCAATTTTAAAAAAAATTTTTTAGTATGATGAAGATTATTAGGTCGAGAAGTACTACAAAGTGTTATCAGAAAAGTAATCTTGCAAGATAAATGCAAAATAGTTATATTATTATTTCTTCTTAAACTAGCAATATAATTCATTAAAAATATTATATCTATAGTATTACTGTATCTAATGCAGTAGATAGAGAATAATTCTGAACTTAGTAATATCTGAATATTTTTCAATTTAATAATCATCAATTGGATATAAATTTCCCTAATTGCTGAATAATAAGAAGTAAAAGTATTATAAGTTACTGATACTCAAATATTTTATTTAGAAACTTAATTTTAACTATAGAATATAAAAAGTAATTCAAATTTTATATGTTATATCCAAGATTACATTTATTAAATAATAAATCTATACTGATATTTTAATGTTTATTTATTGCCTTTTGAATTATTTCAATAACTTCCTTTGAAAAATTTTTTGTTTAAAGTCTGTTTAATACTAAATAAACAAATAATTTCTATTTGGGATTGTACTAGGAATCTGTTAGACCTGAATTCATTAAATGGTATATTGGTAAAAGTAGTAAAATATCGATCAAAAGTTTTAGCAGAAGTAAAAACTAGGGTGCTGTTTTTCAATAAGGAATTATAAAATATATCATAGTGTTGTGAAATTAAAATAGGGAGTCTATTACTAATTCATAGCACCTCATATAACTCAAACAACCAGCAATACTCACAACTAATACTAAAAGAAAAGAATGTCTTCTGTAAAGAATACTTAAGAAAAATAAAAACATAATGATTGACTTGACTAAGGATAAGTTCTCTTTATTCTTTTTTTTTTTTTTTTAAATGCTGGCTTAGCCTTGTTTTATTTGTATATTTGCAGTAATATTACATAGAGAAGCTACCCTAGAATATACTACCTGTTTTCTATTAAACAAAACTCAATAAAGATTTCCCTTTTCCAGGGTACTCACCTTGTAGCTTGTTGTCATCCCTTATGTGAGGGCTAATCTGCCAAGACTAGGCTAGTGCTAAAATAAATTTCAAAAATAAAGGAGTTGTCTATAATGTTCGTGAGCCATTGATTCATAAAATTATTGATCAGATTTGTATATTGTTGTTTTATGAATCTTTCTCTTTGGGTAAAGGTTGGGTCTTTTTTTCTGGTTTCGTATTTTGCTTGTTTTTCTTTTTTCCTTATAATGCCTATAATGGCTTTCTATCTCTGAAATTCTTCACATCTCTCTATCCAAATTTTGTATAAAAACATTGTTATACTGGAGCATATTTTGCTAGACAGGTTTTCCTATCCAGTTGATTTGGAATAGCATTTTGGATGTTATAGACTAGTTCTTTGAAGAAGGCTCCTCTAATAATTGTTGTTAGATATTCTTTGTATTTTAAATTTGTTTTGCTTATAAATATGCTTTCAAATTTCCTTCCCTTTTCTTGTGTTGTATGACTTTTGACACAAGTGGTTATGGTGTTGATTAGGAAGTCTTCTGTAGTGGATCTGTGTTGGCTGCAGATGAAAAGATGTGTACTGATTTCTGGTTTGTTGTATCTTGGGCTTTGTTGTTCTTGAAAATAGATGGGACTCTAGCATAAAGCTTGTTTTTAGTTGGCAGTTCATCATTCTAGATGCTGAGGCAGAATTTTTTGAGCTTTTGATCTTCCCAGTCAGTGTGATAGTTGTTTATTTTAGTTGGTTGTAATAGCATAATAATTGTTTGCCAATATATTTCCTTTGCTATTCTTTCACTGTAGTTGCATCTTGTTTGGTTGAGTAGTCTACATTTTGCCAAGTATATTGTCTGAGTGAGCTTTTTTGTAATTAGTTTTATGGGAATTTCTGTGGGAATATTGTTCCATTGTGCTATATCTCTTGGGAGCTATATTGTGATCTTAGTACCTCAATCACTTTCTTACTAGGTTTCATTCCTTTCCATCTATCAATCTGTGTCAAACAGTCTGTTTGTTCATTTTTTTCAATTCCTGAGTGGTTTTTTATCTTGTTTAAGGATAGTTTTATCTGGTTTTGTTTACATAAACCCACTATTTGAGGAGAAGGTTTGAATTTTTTTATGTTTTGATAATTTTTTCTGGCTTTTCTTTTTAGGTCTTAAGGATGCCATTAATTGCTGCTTGGCTATCAGTATATAGGAATACTGAGGAGTGTTCAGGTAGAACACTTAATGCCATGAGTATTACTGTAATTTCTGTTTTGATTAATGATGAGTATGTTGTTATTTGTCCTTAAAAAGTGTGTTTCTCTTGATTTGGTGTGATGATAATCCAGACCAATCCCATGTAATATTTTCCATTGAAATTGTTCATTGAACCATCTGTATAGATTTCAAAAATAGTATAGTTTTTTAGTTTTTCTCTTGTTAATGCTAATGATACCAGGCTTTCAGTATGACCTTTGAGCAATTTTGTTAAATATTTGGATGTATTTGTGCACTATTTGATAGTTGAATTTCAACAGTTGCTTCTTATTGAGCTAGTAGAGCTTGTATATATTCTGAAAGTGTAATGGAGAGGGAGTTGAAGAAACCCTGTTTCTCCAGATTGTTTTTCTTTCTATATAACTACTTTGCCTTGTTGAGGACTTGCTTTTGTGAACTGGTATTGTAATAGATTGTTGTTTAGTGGCTGTGAAACTGCATTTACCAGTTTGATTTTCTGTATTGTTTATAGTGCATCCCTCGCAAGCCTCAAGTGGTAGCTTTCTGGGTTCTGCGTATATTATCAGTATTTGATAATGTTTTTATCTATTTTCAGTTGTCTTTTTCCAATAGTTGGGTTGCCTTCTTTATTCTGAATATCCAATGAGGTCTGGAGGAGGGAAGGTTAGTGGAGAGTGTACCTTGTGTAAAGATATTTATGGTTGTATTAGTATTTGCTTGGTCTTTGGTTTCTAGTATTGTTTTAGGTTTGTTCTATATAGTATTGAACCATCTCAGAGTTGGAACTGGGACTGATTTTTTAGTAATTTGAATAATTTGACACTATTCTAGTACTTTAGATTTGTCTACATTTAGAAGTTACCTTGTAAATAGAAGGTTGTGCTTTTTTAGGTTTTTCTGATATTTAGTAAAGAAAGCTTTGTTCATTATATTTTCTATTGAGGTGTCTATTTCTTTTATAAGAATTAATCTATTGTTTTCTTGTGATAGGTATGCTATAAATCCATGTCTTTTCAAAAGCCATATAATGTCGTGTATAAGGTTGTGGCCTAACTTTTTTAGAGAGCTTTCTATCTTGTTTAGGATAGGTTGGGTTGACCAAAATTCATTTTGCAGTATTTATAATCTTATTCTTGCTATTTTTCCTATTATATTAACTCTATTAATTCTGTTGGTCCAGTTTGTAGTGTAGAGCAGGAGTTGTCTCTCGTACAGGTGTATTATATTGTATTCATATTTATTGTAGAGGATATTGTTGGGAGTTGTTCTGGCTAGGTCTAGTTTATGCTTAAAGATTGATGTGGTGGATATAAGGAGGTTGCATGATTTCTCAAATAGAATCATGTTATTGCATAGATACTCAGCACTAGGAATTAAAACATAATTTATGATACAGTATATTGCATTTGCTTATTTGTGGGGTTTTTCATTCCTATTAGTCTTTAGTCTTTCTGAATTTTTGTTGAATCAAGGTTCTTTGATAGTCTTTCTTTCCTGAGCTGTCATGTCACACTCCTAGAATTCTGACTGGGTTCCTTTGAAGCAACTCTGGATAGTTTGATTGTTTATTACTATTCCTTGCCTAAAGTCATCCTTTTTACCATTAATAATGATTAATTGCAATTTCTGTGGCTTAATTTTAATGTCAATTACGTGGTAAAATTTCTCTGCTACTTTGATAATTTCTCTCATGTCTTTGACATTGTTTGTAATCCAAGTGGTGTCATCTATGTATGTGCTGACTGCAATGTTGACCTTTTTTGTTGACCAGTCTTTTTGGAAGTTTCTGTATATATTTGTCAAGAATGTATAGCCTGTAAAATCTTTGTCTATTTTGGTTATAAGGGGGTCATAGAAGATATGTCAGGGGAGGGAGATATTGTGTTCCCTTGATCAATACCATTCTCAACTCTATATTCTGCTATGAGTTCATAATATGTCAAAACAATATTTTGTTATTAGTTGAATATATTACAGAAAATGTTGATAATTTGAGAAGAAACCCTAATGCATTTGAGTGTTAGGGTTAGTATTTCAAAGTTGACTGAATTGTATACCTTGAACATATCTTGGCTTAGAATCCATGCTTGTTTATTTGTGTCTTTCGCATGTTCAATAATATTGTTTATGATATGAATTGGTTCCTGTGTACTGCAGCCAGGAAATGCTGCCCAGTTTAATTCTGAGAGGATTTTGTGGTCGCATATGCAGTGTGCTAATCTATTTATAATGATTTTTGTAAAAATCTTTTTTCCTGCATCTTGAAGAGTAATTGGTCTTGTGATGTCTAGATTGTTTTGCCAGTCTTTTGGTTTTAGTATTGGGTAAATAGCTTTTTTACTCCATTCTTTTGGGGTATCTCTTTCTTTAATGATCCTGTTAAAAAGTAGCCAGATTTCTTCTATTGACTTAATCCCTAGTTTATTATAGGCCATATAAGAAATCTGCTTTCTTTCAAGAGCTGATTTTGTGCTTCTGCTTTGGATTGACTTTTTTATTTTCTCCGTAGACATTTCAGAGAGGACTGAGTTGTACCTATCTGGGATTAATATTCTTTTTTGGTTCATCTTCTTCAGCTCATAAGAGAAAGTTGAAGATAGGCTTAATGTTCCTGGCTGGAATTCAGTCCTGAAAGTGTTGTCTAACCCTGTTTTTGATTTTTTTGGGATTAGTTATAATTGAAACTTCCTTGTCTTCTATAATAATCTTGTTCAGGACAATGGTTCTCCTAAGTTTTTCCATGATGCTATTAATTATTGCTTTTTTATTTGTTGCTAGGTAAGTTTGACTGTTCAGGATTCTTTGTTTGATCACTAGAGCTTGCTTTCGATATGTGATTGCTTGGGCAATAACTTTGTATTCTCAGATGATTTTTTGGATTTAGTCTAGCCAGTATTGTAGAAAATTGAGTGGATACTCCACCTTTAGCTTGATCCAATGTTGTTGCACGTCTGAAAACTTTTCCTGAAGGAGTTTTGGTAGTGTGGGAGAAGACTTATTTACTTCATGGATGGCTTTTAATCTGTTGTTAAAAAGCTATAACTGCAATAACAGATCTTTAGTTATGTTTTTCTCTCTTATTATTCTTTTACTTCTATGTTGTTTTCTTTTTGAAATGTGAAGTTTGGCTACTTTGAGGATATGGCTGCATATGACATTCCATTGTTATTTATTGATCTAGGTTTTGGGCTTTGGCTACTTAGAGCTTTGTCGACTTTTAGGGAGAATTTTTTCCATTGTTCATTGTTTACTAGCTACTAGTTATATCTATGATTTGGCTGGTGATATGGGGTCTCTTTGTATGAGTTCAGTTGCCATGTTTTTATTTCAGTAATAGTAGGTTTGTAATCGCTAGAAATCAGTGGGACTAAAATTTCTCCAATGTAGGCTTTTCTGCTTTGCCATAATGAAAGTATATTTATCTAGATTTGATCTATTCTGCTACTGCTATTGTTCCAGCTCCAGGTATATTCTCTTCTGCTTGGATTATAAAGCCTATATGTGTCCTCTAGACTGTGGTCTATTAATATTTCTATTTGAGGACCTGTTGATTTGTTGGATATACTTTGTTTGTGATCATTGTTTTGTCCAGAGCTGGGTTGAGAACTCTATTTAGGTCTCCTAATACCAGAAGATGCCAGTTTTTTGAAGTGCTTCTCATGTCCATTGCTTTAGTTTATTTAAAGTGTCTTACTACCCTGATCTCTCTTATCTGCATGAAAGTATATGCCTATAATTCTAAGTTTTTGTTTTTTTTAGAAATGCGAAATCTACATGTATTAGTCTTCTCTTTCAAGTATTATATTTATAAATGTGATTTGCTATTTCTTTTTTGATTATTAGATTTAGGCCTTGTTTGATCATTTGTTCATCATTATGTGACCAAATTATATGGTAGGATAAATGTCTCCAATATTTTAATTGTTGGTGGATACTATTGGTCTCAGTTGTTATAATGATGTCTCAGTCCTTTATTGCACACCAGTTGAATCAGGTTTCTCTTTTGTGTTTGTTTGTTAGGCCTTGAATATTGATAGTTGTGACTTGCCATATCAAGTATTGAATGTCTTTTTCAATGTATGTAGTTGTGTTATTATTATTGGAGTTGTCTTCTGTCATGTCATTATTTATATAAGATGTAAAGTTTGGTGAGTTTTGTTTTTGTGTATTCTTGGGTAACTTTCTATATTGTATATTGCTATAATTATATGCTATGTTTTTCAATGTAGGTAATACTGATATATTGCTCATTGATTATTTTTTGAGGAGGAAGAGGCTGCACTAGGAATCAGTTCTGAAATTGCATTAAGTGTCTTATGCATGTTTTGGTCTATCCTACTTATAGATTTATGGATTTGTTGTTATTGAGCTTGAATATTGTGATGTTCTTTTATGCTTAGTTAAGGGGTGGATGTTCTCTCGTGATTTGATAAGTCTTCTTCTCTATTTTCTATTTCCATAGTATCTGTAAAGTTATTTTCTGAGACTTCCAAGTTGTATAGTCTTTTATCCAGATCACTAATGTTTTCTTTTATCTCTTCAATCTTATTTATTATTTCTTTGAGAATGGTCATGATGTTGGCAAGTGTTGGGTTGTTTTCTTGAGTCTTTTTTGGTTGACGTTAACTTTATTTGGCAGCTGCTGTGTAAGATCCAGGCTTGATTGAGTGATGTTGTGGAGGTTTTGTTTGATTTCTAATTGAAGTGGTACGTGCAGGTCTGAACTGTTATATAGTTTTTCAAATTTATTCACTTGTTCCTTATTGTATTCCTTCCATTGTATTCTTCTTTCTTTAATTGGGTAGCCATTCAGTAGATACTCTAGGCTGTTACAAATTGTACACAGTTTGGCTTCAATAGGTTGCCAGGTACAATTGAAATCTTCCAGTTGAAAGTCTTGTGAAATGGTTATTTCTAGTTCTTCTTGATTGCTAAAGCTGATGACTCAAATCTCTTTCTTTAATATGACATTCTACTTGATATGTAATAGGTCTTGACCTTGGTTTATTCACATATTCTCCTTAGGTCGAAGGTGATAGTATTGTGTAGAAAATTAGTAAGTTTTGCTGTGGTTTGTCTATGTGCTTTCATTTGATCTACGTTCCATTGTGCATCAAAAACTCTTACTGAATCAACTTTGAGAGGCATTCTTCATTTTTTGATTAGAGTATCTTTGTTTTCTTTTTTTGTATATATGATTATTGCTATTTGTCATATTTGTTGAGTTGACATGGTAATGTTACTGATCGCTCTATATTTGGTAAAGAATTATTGTACTTCTATGAGTTTGGTGTCCAAAGGAATCTCCTATACTCTGATACTATTTTTCAGTTTTAGGATTAAGTTTGTATACTCCATGAGGATTATGTGTTTGTTGTCTGTATCAGGTAGTGGATTGTTGCAAATCTCGATTGCTTCTTGTTTGGTACTTAAAATGGCAATGATATGCTCTGTTTTTTCTTTTTGCTTCAAATTGTCATAAGTTCTTCTTATGAATTCAAAGCCTTGATAAAGAAGATTATTTTCTGAACTGTGGTTTTGCCTGTCAAGTCTACGGTAGGGATGTCAATCTTGGCTTTCTTTCTGCTATAACAGATAGTTTTGTCAAAGGGGAGAGAGGTCTTGGTTTCATGATTCGGATATCTTCCTTTTGTTTCTCATTGATATCAATACATTGCCAGCTTGAAGTTGTTGCTTGTTAGTCTAGTTCTATCTCTATTTCCATATCTTGGTTATCTATATCTGCTTTTCTATGTATCTCTCTTGTTGGTTTAGGGGAGATCACTTCTTGTGTTTCTGTGTTTAGTATTACTGTAGTACTACTGTGATGGTTTACCATAGGATTTTTGGTAGCCGTAATGTTGTTCTCAACTTCTTTACTCCAATTAGTACTTTAGTTGGTTTAAGGGAGGGTTTGGATGTTATGGCCTGTGCTATTGGGTCTTGAGACATATGTTGACTATTAAGGTCTTTGAACTGGGTTTCTCTTTGGCTGTTCTCTTTGGCTTTCCCTTTGTTTATAATATTTTCTTTAGCTACTCATGTTGTTGTTTCTTTGTATAACTTGTTTGCATTACCTTTTGTGAGGATGTTCTCATTGTAGTTAGGTCTCCATTGGGCTATTTTGCTTTGAAGTTTTCTTTGAGATGACATTTCACCATTCACTTTTCTTTTCCTTTAAAAATTACCATAAAAGGAAATTTTTTGAAAAAAATAAATCTGTGGGAAAGAGTTTTTTTTTTTTTTTTTTTTAAAGTTCTCTTTATTCACATTCTATTTTTTTTTATATAATACTAACTATTATTTATATTTTTAATGAGGGCTATCTTTATATTGTTATGGGTCACATAGGTGATGTGATTTGCACGTAATGGTCTAGAATCCAAAAACCTGAAAGTCTAGTATGAAAGATTGAGTATTGCAAGGTATGAAACTATAGATAAGGCTCGGGTACTGATAAGAGAACTATGTGTATCTGAAAAAGTATGGAAAGTTTAGCAAAGCTT